>OX467712.1:47271007-47488507 GCA_950111635.1 Agelastica alni | reverse complement strand
AACTGTAGGCTTCAGTGGACTCTAGAAAATTCACACCGTATAATCACAGAACAAAATGGTTTTAGACAAAACCGTTAAAGAATAGACAACATATTAGGTCTAGAAAGTGACGTACATGAAGCCCTAGCTACAAAACAAACTTGCATTGCAATATTTTTTGACTTGACACATGCTGAAAATTCAACATTCTGAAAGAACTTCACCACTGGAATTTCGCGGAAACTGCCTCTAGTTTATTAAAAATTTTTAACAAAATCGATCATTTCGGGTACTAGTCCACAATGCCTTCTCGGAATATCATCTAGAAGAAAACGGGACACCGCAAGGATCAGCCCTCAGCCCAACATTGTTCTTGATAGCGATCAATAATGTAACACTTATGACAGGATTGATACAACAATTTTTAAATCATTTAGAGCAGTGGTCGTTAAATACAGGATTTGAATTCTCTGCAACAAAAACTACAGGCCTGTTCTTCACCAGACGTTCTGTAATCACCTATCACAGTTTACATATATACAACAAAAAATTAGTATTTAAATCATCCGTCAAATTTTTAGGAATTTGGTTTGATGAAAGACTGACATGGAAGGAACAAATAAAACAACTGACTCTTTCGTGCAATAAAAGACTAAACCTACTGAAAGCTCTGGCAAATAGAAATTGGGGATATGACTACTCTTCACTACTGTATAACTACAAAACACTAATTAGATCAAAATTAGACTACGGTTCAATTGCTTATTCCTCTGCTACTAAATCAGTGCTAAAATCTCTAAACACGATTCATAAAACCGGACTTCGTATTGTTCTAGGAGCCCATCGCACCACTCCTGTAGAGAGTTTATATGCTGAAACAGGAGAATCATCATTACACTACAGAAGAATACTCTTAACCCTAACGCATCTATTGCATCAAATAAAAACAAGACACTGTTTAGAAACACTTTTACTGATAAGTATATTAGGCTTTTTACTGATAAACCTCACGTACCCAAACCTTATTACGAAAGGATTAGAACTTATCTAAAATTCCTAGACATTCAGTTTCCAGAAGTATTTCCTCTAGACCTCGATTATCCTCCGCCCTGGATAGTCAACACCCCTGATGTAAATACAGACCTAAATAGTTTTAAGAAACACGCAGTAAACCCCCCAAGTCCTTAAAACTAATGTAAACCGCATCCTACTTGAGCAGTATTAGGACTTTTACAAAATATATACAGACGCTTCCAAAAGTAACTTAGGTATAGGCGCAGCTTTTGTCACACCAAATCAGACTTTTAAATACAAACTTCCCTCTTCGCTCAGTATCTTCTCAGCCGAGCCCTTTGCTTTTTTTAAGGCGATTCATCATGCCAATACATCTAATATTCTTAAAACACTCATTCTTTTTAATCCCCTTAGTTCAATATTATCTTTGCAACACATCTATCCTACACATCCCATCGAAAAAATGATAAAAGTGAAACTAATCGAAGCTCAAACAAATGCTAAACGGGTCAACTTTTTGTGGATACCATCACACATTATATTAAAGGCAACAAAAAAGCAGATCTAAGTGCGCGTAAGGCCTGTCAAACCGACGATCCGACCGATCTGAAATCCTTTTGTAAAAAGAAAGTGCAGTGTAAGTGGAACCGCGAGTGGAAAAGCTTAGACACAAAATTAAAACAAGTGAAAAGTAACGTGTACCCATGGACGCCCCCAACAAATAACAGACGTGCTCAGGTAGTACTTGCTCAGTAGTTAAACAACAGGAATTCAAGCCCACTTGGAGTGGGGGGAGGAGTGGGGGAAGTGGTGGGGGTGGGAGTGGGGGAAGTGGTGGGGTAGAAGTGGGGGAAGTGGTGGGGGTAGGGGTGGTGGAGTGGGGGAAGTGGTGGGGGTGGGAGTGGGGGAAGTGGTGGGGTAGAAGTGGGGGAAGTGGTGGGGGTAGGAGTGTTGACATATGACATTGTTGACATATGACATTGTTGACATATGACATTGTTGACATATGACATTGTTGACATGTGACATTGTTGACATGTGACATTGTTGCCATTGTTTACATACGGCATTGTTGACATACGGCATGTTGCCATTGTTGACATATAACATCATTGTTTACATTGTCCCCATCGACTCGATTAAGAGGGTTACGTAAGCACGTTGAAAAGTGGTGTGACGTAAGCGTTGAAAAAAACTTGGCTTCTCGGAGGTTCGAACCTTAATCCTTTGCCTTACTAAACGGATAGCTATACCATGTAGCTACTACGCATATTAATTTTATCGTGCAAGATTGGATATACAAATATATATTTGTGACATCATTTTTGATAAAAATAACCTTGAACTGCGCTACCAGATAACTTTGTTATCGTATACTTAAATGAGGTGTAATATTGATTGCGACAGAGATAATAATTACACACGCACATAGTCCCAGTTTAAATGTGTGCGATATTGTTGTACATGTACAGGGTATGTCACAAATTAAGAAGTCAAAAGAACCTTAACGAATGTTGGCATGGGAAAAATTGTTTTTATGAAAATTCCCCATACGCTAATCTTAAGATACGCCGTTCTAAATATAAAGGGGTGCATTCACTGTTGCAAGAGATCTAATTCGAAAAATCAAAGCACTGAGTTATCGTATACTTAAATGAGGTGTAATATTGATTGCGACAGAGATAATAATTACGCACGCACATAGTCACAGTTTAAATGTGTAAGATATTGTTGTACAAGTACAGGGTATGTCACAAATTAAGAAGTCAAAAGAACCTTAACGAATGTTGGCATGGGAAAAATTGTTTTTATGAAAATTCCCAAACGCTAATCTTAAGATACGCCGTTCTAAATATAAAGGAGTTGGAAATTCCGATTAAATTAAATCAAATTTCAAAGTTCGAGAAACTAAACGAAATTTCAGTTAACATCTATGCTTTAGAATTGATCGAAACAGAGAAGAGATCATTTTACATGGTTATACCTGCGTTTTTAACCAAAAATAAAATGAAACGTCACGTCAATTTGTTACTAATACAAGATCAGTATTTTCGGAAATTAAATGATTATAAAGCGCCACCTATCGACAATGAAAATGTTGAAATCAAATATGTTTGGATAAGTACGAGGTATGTCGTAAATTAGGAAGTCAAAAGGACCTTAACGAATGTTGGTATGCGACCCATCAAACGATTCAGCGCTGCTTAAAGTACGTCAAGTGTCACGTGAGTACGTCAAGCGTCACGTAAAAAGTCACGTGTCACGTTATACGTAACGTGTCACATTAAAAACACACACACACACATGTTGAATATTTTTCTTCATGTACAGGGAATGTCACAAATCAAGAAGTCAAAAGGTCCTTAACGAATGTTGGCATGTGACCCATCAAACGATTCAACGTTACGCTCGTCACGTGTCACGTTATACGTAACGTGTCACATTAAAAACACACACACACACACACACAAGTCGGTCGACCTCGGAGAACAGATCAGATCAACATTGTTTTGAGGAAAGGCCAGGTCAAGAGTACCAACAACCGACGAGCATGTATGAGAGCACTGATAAAAGTAGAGGAAGCAAAAGATGTGTGTAAGAACCGTAGCGAAAGTAAAAGGAAGTGGTCTCTGCCTACCCCTATGGAAAAAAGGTGTGACTTTATGTATGTAATAAAATCTCAAGAGTACCAACGACCAAGAACACTAATGCAAGTAGTTCATTGTATTTAAAACAATTTCCGGTAATAATGTATTATCGTACCGATCGTCGGTAAAACATCGAAACCATGACAATAAAAACCCCAATAATCTTTATTAAAAATCATGAATCAAACAAACAAAAATTAGCTTAAGTCCTCATGATGACATTTATTGCCTGGGATTATCGATACTCTTGCTTTGGGTCATTATAGTTTAAATAAATATTTTTTTTCACCCTAGCGCATATCTATAGTTAAAAAAATGAATAGTTTGTTCCTTATTCAGCATTTAGACGATGCATATCTCTAAAGGTAGTGTCAAGGCCGGGATGCGTACGCGCTCGCTGGCCGCTGCAAAAATAATATAGATAGGTATATATACAGGGGGGTGCATGAACTGGCAAAACTTTTGGAACTATTGGAAAAAATATCTTTTTAACAAAAAAAAAAAAACCTTGGTTAAAAGAACTATTTAAGCTCTCTTTTTTCATGTATCACGCAATAAAGTGTCTTGCTGCGTCATCAAAAGATTCAGCATTACGCAAAGTGCGTCGACCGTCATGTGAGTACGCCAAGCGTCACGTTAAACGTCAGGTGAGTACGTCAAGCATCACCTTAAACGTCACGTGTGTATGTCAAACGTAAACGTCACGTGTCATATTAAAACACACACACACACACACATACCAGTTTGATTTAAACAATCTGCATGGTTGAAGCCCTATATCGAGCTGAACACTCGTTTAAGGACTACAGTTCATGCATCACCTTAAACGTCACGTGTGTATGTCAAACGTAAACGTCACGTGTCATATTAAAACACACACACACACATACCAGTTTGATTTAAACAATCTGCATGGTTAAAGCCCTATATCGAGCTGAACACTCGTTTAAGGACTACAGTTCATTTGCAAAGAAGCTCCCCTTTTTCATGTATTACGCAATAAAGTGTCTTGCAGCGTCATCAAAAGATTCAGCATTACGCAAAGTACGTCGACCGTCACGTGAGTACGCCAAGCGTCACGTTAACCGTCATGTATGTACGTCAAGCGTCACCTTAAACGTCACGTGTGTACGTCAAACGTAAACACAGCGTCACGTTAAACGTCACGTGTGTATGTCAAACGTAAACGTCACGTTAAACGTCACGTGTCACATTAAAAAACACACACACCAGTTTGATTTAAACAATCTGCATGGTTGAAGCCCTATATCGTGCTGAACACTCGTTTAAGGACTACAGCTACCAGTTCATTTGCAAAGAGTCAGTTTAAACTCGCGAACAACGCGGTGTTCGACAAAAGAATAGAAAATAAACGCTTCCGCAGTTAGTAAGTTCATACGAGGGTCGTTACAGGACAAAAAGTTTAATTTCTAGCGGCAGATTTCACAATAGATCAATTTTTGAAAGCGAACGAGCAAGATATTTTAAAACATTTTAGTCATTTGAAAATTGCAGGACCTCGAAAATTTAAAGTTGGCGCCATTGTACGCCAAACACGTTTTTAAGAAAGGTTATACACCCAATTGGTCAACGGAATTATTTAAAATCACAAAATGTAAGATAACCAATCCTGCAACGTATCTTCTGGAAGATATGATGGAGGCACAAATCAAAGGAGCCTTCTACGCGGAAGAATTACAGAAAACTGCTAATCTTGATATCTACTTAGTAGAAAAGGAACTTGGACGCAAAGGAAATAAAATGTACGTCAAATGGTTAGGCATAAAAGGCAACAGTTGTTTAATTATGAACAAAAATCGACTTTTAAGTGGAGGGGAGGAAGGTTACAAATATGCGCGAGTTATATGCGTCATTTCCGCTGACTTCTATTAGAACCATTTTTGCGACGCAGCAGTTCTAGAAGCTTCCAGAAATTGCTTATCTAAAAAAAATGTCACGCTCGCATTTTCCTTTGTTTAACTTTATTATAAAATAAGCATTATGTATTAAAATTAATCAATTTTGACTTTATTTCTAAATTTTTTTTATAAACATCCTTGAAGATATAAAAAGAAAAAAGCCATACGGTTTAGTACCATTTGACTATTCACATTAAACGTTGATAGATTTTTGCGTGCAAGGGCTCCAAGAAGAAAAAAGTAAGTTTAAATTATTGTTGTGTGTGTTTTGTCTCACAAAATATTCTTATTTTTGATTTTAGATGAATTTGGAAAAATTAAACGAAGTTTCCTCCATTACAGCACGGAAACCTATAGTAAAGCTGCAGGAGCTACCAATAGGAGTTTCTCAAGCAATTTATGCTGCGAAAATAACCAAAACACCATATGGTACAAGCGTTCTTCTTAAAACATTCCTACCCAACAGAGTGACTGCTACCTATGAGCCGTATAAAAGCCATTTCGAGAAAGGGAAATACAGCTTAACATACCAAGGATCTTACGATTGTGGCCGCCCCCATTTGGCTGCAGCATTTGAAATTAAAGAAATTTAGTCCGATATTCCAACAAATGAGAGCATGAAAAATAAAGTCGATAATGTTTTTGCAATGACTTGTGTAATATTGGCATCTATTTTTGTTTTAATTTTAAAATTTATTTTAAAAATTGTAAAACGAAAATTTAAATCTACATGTAATATAAAAGTTGATGATGAATACACATAGTGTTTTAATAAAACATCCAATTTTTCTTAAACATTTATTTAAAATAATTATAATGGTAATACAACATTAGAAAACCAGTGACGGAGACGTTGTACATTTCGTTCGGTACACGAATATGGTCCAGAGGCGTGGCAGGGGTTTGGATCCTGGGCAATGTTAATATTGTTGACATATGACTTGTTGCCATTGTTTACATATGACATTGTTAACATATGAAATTGTAGCCATTTTTGACATTGTTTACATACGACGTTGTTGACTGCCATTGTTTACATACGACATTGTTGACATATGTCATCAAATTTCCCTTATACTTGAATACTATGGGACTACATATGTTTTTATCTAATGTCATTACGGAATTTTGGCAAATATGGAAAGCAAGATTTTCGATCCAAATTTTTTATTTTATTCACATATTCATTGTATTTAAATTAATTTTCTTTTGTTTAACTTTTTAAATTTATTTTTAACACTTATATTTTAAAACTAAAAATTAATTTTATAAACATTTTTATTTGTATGATACTGTTAAAATGATTTTTTCGAGTACTTTTTTAGTTTTAAATCCAATTTTAGATATTTACTTAAATTTTGAACATTTTAACATTTTCTACGTTAATTAACTGAAATAAATGTCAAATGTTTGAGACGTGTGTCGAACGTTACTTCCAAAAATAATTGAAACGATACAATATTCATCCATTTCCTTTATTTAACTCAAAAATAAAAAAAATTTTAATTAGTTTACACAATTATTTGGAAAATTTGGGAAGCAAGATTTTTGATACATAATCTTTATTTCATTCACATATTCATTGTATTTAAATTAATTTTCTTTTGTTTAACTTTTTAAATTTATTTTTAACACTTATATTTTAAAACCAAAAATTAATTTTATAAACATTTTTATTTGTATGATACTGTTAAAATGATTTTTTCGAGTACTTTTTTAGTTTTAAATCCAATTTTAGATATTTACTTAAATTTTAAACATTTTAACATTTTCTACGTTAATTAACTGAAATAATTGTCAAATGTTTGAGGCATGTGTCGAACGTTACTTTCAAAAATAATTGAAACGAAACAATATTCATTCATTTCCTTTATTTAACTCAAAGTTTTTTTTTTAATTACTTTACATAATTAAAGTAGAATAGGCCCATTATCTGCAACATAAAAAAAAAAACATTTGTAAAATATAAATATAAAATCATAGATAAATTTATACCTTAATGCCCAAACCCATATCTCGCTCTCTAGTACCTCCATATATATACTGTAGGGGCCCACATCCCCTACGCATATCATTGATGGAGGTGGTTTGCCTCCACGAGAACCCATCATAATTATAATGGATTTAGCCTGTAAAAAAAAAGTTTTAATTAAAATTTAATTTACTAAAATTGACACAAAGAATTTTTAATTTAGTAAAAAAATATCTAAAATGATTAAAACCTTATGTTAATACAAAAATTAGCATAAAAAAAGTTAGCCTAAGAAATTTTAGTTGGAAATTAAATTTATTGTTAAAACTACCAACACCAAAGTAAGATTGGTAGAAATAATTAGCAAATGGTTTTGTTTACTTACTCTTTGATGCGGGGGTAATGCTCCTCTTACTCTACTATATATGTAGTATTCTAATCTGTCTGTAAAACAATTTTAAATTGAAAACTAGTGTGTAAAAAATAACAAATTTGATTAAAAATCAGTATTATCAAAAATTAAATAATTATGAAGCTCAAATGATGAGAATTGTAAAATTAAATATAACTATTGCTGCATCAAAGATTTGTCTAGATTAATAAATAGTCGAGTAACTAAGAATAGACAAAAAATTTATTTGTGAGTGGTGTTTAAATTATTTTTTAAATGACGAAAAATAACTTAAAATAAATAAAAAAGTATTTTGAAAATTTGCTAAAATTTTGTAAAGGGTAAAAATTTAAAATAAAAACACAATTAAAAAAGTTTTAGTTACTTATCCATCTCGTTTTAAATTCTAGTAAAAATGCACTTTTTGTTTTTCCCTTTTATAGATTTTAAACCGTAGGTAAAATATATTTAAGGTAAGCGGTCACTGTATGCGCTTTTTTTGTTTTTCTTTTAGATTTAGTGCAAAAACAATAAATTTGCTAAGTTTAAAGAAATCTGTAAAAATACAAATTTGTAATTTCTGTTACAAACCGTTTAAAAAGATAAGTTGTCGTCATATCATTACGCATTTAAGATGTCCTCTGTGTAATTTAAGATTTAAAACAGAAACACAATATTTTAATTGTAAATGCTTATTGAAGGTGTTACAAGATTTGATTTCTTTACTTTAAAACTTAAAATCACTTAATATTTTTATATTTTAAAAAACCATTGCTTAATAAAGTTAAAAAAAAAGTCGATAGAAAAATTGATCGTCCGTTAAAAACACCGACAAAATTTCTTTATTTATAATAAAATAGTTACAATTATTTTTTTCTAACATAGAAATTAAATAAATAAAAATTAACAAAAATGTTTCTTACCCATAATAAGCGTGACACTTGAAAACACAACAGAGCAACAACTATGCAAATATATTTATAATACATATTCTATAGAAACGTAGATTCAAGCATTCCTGAATTACCAGGTCAAACTTATATCAATGTCAGCAATAGCATCAGTTATTAAAAGCCCAATTGTAATTTTTACATTCAATTATTTTTTCAAGAAACAATATCATATTATAATCATTTCATGTACACATCATATTTGCTTCCACGAAGATCACCTCTAACCCACGTGCCTTGGCCACAACAGTACATCCATTCATTTTCGCGTTATGGTTTCCCAGTAGTATTAACACGCATAAAAAATTAAAATATTTATTTTACAATTAAAATTCTTACACTCTTATATTATATGAAGAAATGTTATAGAATGCATTTAATATCTGAAATTTAAACAATTGTTTTCATATTGGCTAGTCAAATAAGCCTTAATGGTTTATGAACGTTAAATGAAGAAAAGATCGATATTAAAAAAATACATGCACAAATCAACAATTTAAAAAAAAATTACATGTTATTCGTAAAATGAAATTAGCTTTAATAGTAGATATTTCAATTGTTTCTTCAAACTTTAAGTAGGGCACAGCATCTTAAATGATTAACAAATATTATTTACAGTATATTTATAGAAACTTAAAATTTCGGGGAACAAATAAAACAAAACTTTTTAAAAAAATTATTTATTTAAATCATTAATTGTGGTAATTCTATAAAAGTAGATAAACTCTCTCAATGCACTATTTAACAAATCATTTGGAAGTATTTCCGACAATAATGATAACGATAATTCACCATGCAGTTTACAAAAACCAATAATATTGTGATAATATGAACAGAAACTAAGTTTGTTTAATAAATTTACTCGATGCGTCAGCAAATGCGCGTGGATTTTAAGAATTTCTTGAACATCTTCTTCGCACAAATAGTACTCAACGTCGTGTTTTCTTAAAACCAGGAACTTGGTATCATCATAAACTTGTTGCATGATAGTACAATAATCGCCACAGTGAAACGTTATAGGGGTGTTATCATCGTCTTCATCGGGATACGTAGGCGACATCTCATGAAAAAAATCTTCCATCCTTTTCTCCAAAATACTGATGAGGGTACCCCATTCAAAAACGTCAAAAGATATTTTAGTAGGCCCAAAATGTTTAGCCAAAATGATTGCCGGAGAAAACGTCCGAGCAGGACTAAGGCCACATCGAACTTCATATTCTGACAACATATATGTCGTTAGCAGTAAGTAATGCACTTCACGTTTGGCAGCATCTTCGTAGGATTGAACAATTGTTTCTATGGAAGTTGCCCCCGGCAATACGAATTCGGACATTTCAAAGTCACTACTCACGCTATCATCACTACTCGACGTCATACTAAAATGATTACTGTCTTGACTGCTGCACATGATGACTGACATCCACCTGCCAATGACGCGAATTTTATAATTTGTTTTAAATTTTATTTTTTTATTTTTTTTAATTATAAAAGTGGAACAGAATGAAATTATAAAATTAATGATATCAGGAATGAGGAATATGTAAAGTTATTATTTTTTATATCTCTACGCAAACGGTTCTAATTCTAATTATTCTATACTGTAATGACCCCATGGTAGCGTGTTAAATGATCCCGAAATTAAATATCTTTTATCATCCTCAGGGCTTAAAGCAATTTTCGATTGTTCTATGCTAAATACGTCATGTTTATAGGATCGAATTGTGCACTGTGTAATATTTTTATGTTTAAATGTTTTAAGACAATCTACGTAATCTTCAAACGTCAATTTATTTTTGACAACATTATATTTTACCCCCTTAGACTTTTTAGGGACGTTTTTATCTCCCTGAATTTTAAACGCGTACATTTTTGATCGTAACCCAACAAAATGCGTAATGATTTTGCCGTTGGCTTCATCTTTCATAAGACCCGGTATTTTTTTGTTAAGTAACGGGATATTGTATATGTTATTTCCACTATAATCGGAGGTATCAAATTTTTCGATATACCTACCGATTATGTCTTTGTAAACATTGATATTCATTATTTTGTAGAAGAAACTATCGGTGTCGGTGTAGTTTATGATACAATTGTTCACCCCTAGGGTGGGGAGCATAAAATTATAGTGGAAATCATACATACACGTTTTCGAAATATCGAGAATGGACATTCCAATATAAAGGGGTTTATCGAAAAGTAATTCAGACTTTTTTAGTTCGATAGCCATTAGATTTTCATCAAAAATTGATCTATTGTGAAATCTCGCGCTAGAAATTAAATTTTTTGCCCCGTAACGACCCTCGTATGAACTTACTAACTTTACTACCCTATGTAAGCGTTTATTTTCCATTGTTTTGCCAAACACCGCGTTGTTCGCGAGTTTAAACTGACTCTTTGCAAATGAACTGGTAGCTGTAGTCCTTAAACGAGTGTTCAGCACGATATAGGGCTTCAACCATGCAGATTGTTTAAATCAAACTGGTGTGTGTGTTTTTTAATGTGACACGTGACGTTTAACGTGACGTTTACGTTTGACATACACACGTGACGTTTAACGTGACGCTGTGTTTACGTTTGACGTACACACGTGACGTTTAAGGTGACGCTTGACGTACATACATGACGGTTAACGTGACGCTTGGCGTACTCACGTGACGGTCGACGTACTTTGCGTAATGCTGAATCTTTTGATGACGCTTCAAGTCACTTTATTGCGTAATACATGAAAAAAGGGAGCTTCTTTGCAAATGAACTGGTAGCTGTAGTCCTTAAACGAGTGTTTAGCTCGATATAGGGCTTCAACCATGCAGATTGTTTAAATCAAACTGGTATGTGTGTGTTTTTTAATGTAACACGTGACGTTTAACGTGACGTTTACGTTTGACATAAACACGTGACGCTGTGTTTACGTTTGACGTACACACGTGACGTTTAAGGTGACGCTTGAAGTACTTACATGACATTTAATGTGACGCTTGGCGTACTCACGTGACGGTCGACGTACTTTGCGTAATGCTGAATCTTTTGATGACGCTGCAAGACACTTTATTGCGTAATACATGAAAAAAGGGAGCTTCTTTGCAAATGAACTGGTAGCTGTAGTCCTTAAACGAGTGTTTAGCTCGATATAGGGCTTCAACCATGCAGATTGTTTAAATCAAACTGGTATGTGTGTGTTTTTTAATGTAACACGTGACGTTTAACGTGACGTTTACGTTTGACATAAACACGTGACGTTGAACGTGACGCTGTGTTTACGTTTGACGTACACACGTGACGTTTAAGTTGACGCTTGACGTACTTACATGACGTTTAATGTGACGCTTGGCGTACTCACGTGACGTTTAACGTGACGGTCGACGTACTTTGCACATTAGATTATCATCAAAAATTGATCTATTGTGAAATCTGGCTCTAGAAATTAAATTTTTTGTCCTGTAACGACAATCGTATGAACTTACTAACTGCGGAAGCGTTTATTTTCCATTGTTTTGCCGAACACCGCGTTGTTCGCGACGCTTGGCGTACTTACGTGACGGTCGACGTACTTTGCGTAATGCTGAATCTTTTGATGACGCTGCAAGACACTTTATTGCGTAATACATGAAAAAGGGGAGCTTCTTTGCAAATGAACTGTAGTCCTTAAACGAGTAGTCAGCTCGATATAGGGCTTCAACCATGCAGATTGTTTAAATCAAACTGGTATGTGTGTGTGTGTGTTTTAATATGACACGTGACGTTTACGTTTGACATACACACGTGACGTTTAAGGTGATGCATGAACTGTAGTCCTTAAACGAGTGTTCAGCTCGATATAGGGCTTCAACCATGCAGATTGTTTAAATCAAACTGGTATGTGTGTGTGTGTGTGTGTTTTAATATGACACGTGACGTTTACGTTTGACATACACACGTGACGTTTAAGGTGATGCTTGACGTACTCACCTGACGTTTAACGTGACGCTTGGCGTACTCACATGACGGTCGACGCACTTTGCGTAATGCTGAATCTTTTGATGACGCAGCAAGACACTTTATTGCGTGATACATGAAAAAAGAGAGCTTAAATAGTTCTTTTAACCAAGGTTTTTTTTTTTTGTTAAAAAGATATTTTTTCCAATAGTTCCAAAAGTTTTGCCAGTTCATGCACCCCCCTGTATATATACCTATCTATATTATTTTTGCAGCGGCCAGCGAGCGCGTACGCATCCCGGCCTTGACACTACCTTTAGAGATATGCATCGTCTAAATGCTGAATAAGGAACAAACTATTCATTTTTTTAACTATAGATATGCGCTAGGGTGAAAAAAAATATTTATTTAAACTATAATGACCCAAAGCAAGAGTATCGATAATCCCAGGCAATAAATGTCATCATGAGGACTTAAGCTAATTTTTGTTTGTTTGATTCATGATTTTTAATAAAGATTATTGGGGTTTTTATTGTCATGGTTTCGATGTTTTACCGACGATCGGTACGATAATACATTATTACCGGAAATTGTTTTAAATACAATGAACTACTTGCATTAGTGTTCTTGGTCGTTGGTACTCTTGAGATTTTATTACATACATAAAGTCACACCTTTTTTCCATAGGGGTAGGCAGAGACCACTTCCTTTTACTTTCGCTACGGTTCTTACACACATCTTTTGCTTCCTCTACTTTTATCAGTGCTCTCATACATGCTCGTCGGTTGTTGGTACTCTTGACCTGGCCTTTCCTCAAAACAATGTTGATCTGATCTGTTCTCCGAGGTCGACCGACTTGTGTGTGTGTGTGTGTGTTTTTAATGTGACACGTTACGTATAACGTGACACGTGACGAGCGTAACGTTGAATCGTTTGATGGGTCACATGCCAACATTCGTTAAGGACCTTTTGACTTCTTGATTTGTGACATTCCCTGTACATGAAGAAAAATATTCAACATGTGTGTGTGTGTGTGTTTTTAATGTGACACGTTACGTATAACGTGACACGTGACTTTTTACGTGACGCTTGACGTACTCACGTGACATTTAACGTACTCTCGTGACACTTGACGTACTTTAAGCAGCGCTGAATCGTTTGATGGGTCGCATACCAACATTCGTTAAGGTCCTTTTGACTTCCTAATTTACGACATACCTCGTACTTATCCAAACATATTTGATTTCAACATTTTCATTGTCGATAGGTGGCGCTTTATAATCATTTAATTTCCGAAAATACTGATCTTGTATTAGTAACAAATTGACGTGACGTTTCATTTTATTTTTGGTTAAAAACGCAGGTATAACCATGTAAAATGATCTCTTCTCTGTTTCGATCAATTCTAAAGCATAGATGTTAACTGAAATTTCGTTTAGTTTCTCGAACTTTGAAATTTGATTTAATTTAATCGGAATTTCCAACTCCTTTATATTTAGAACGGCGTATCTTAAGATTAGCGTTTGGGAATTTTCATAAAAACAATTTTTCCCATGCCAACATTCGTTAAGGTTCTTTTGACTTCTTAATTTGTGACATACCCTGTACTTGTACAACAATATCTTACACATTTAAACTGTGACTATGTGCGTGCGTAATTATTATCTCTGTCGCAATCAATATTACACCTCATTTAAGTATACGATAACTCAGTGCTTTGATTTTTCGAATTAGATCTCTTGCAACAGTGAATGCACCCCTTTATATTTAGAACGGCGTATCTTAAGATTAGCGTATGGGGAATTTTCATAAAAACAATTTTTCCCATGCCAACATTCGTTAAGGTTCTTTTGACTTCTTAATTTGTGACATACCCTGTACATGTACAACAATATCGCACACATTTAAACTGGGACTATGTGCGTGTGTAATTATTATCTCTGTCGCAATCAATATTACACCTCATTTAAGTATACGATAACAAAGTTATCTGGTAGCGCAGTTCAAGGTTATTTTTATCAAAAATGATGTCACAAATATATATTTGTATATCCAATCTTGCACGATAAAATTAATATGCGTAGTAGCTACATGGTATAGCTATCCGTTTAGTAAGGCAAAGGATTAAGGTTCGAACCTCCGAGAAGCCAAGTTTTTTTCAACGCTTACGTCACACCACTTTTCAACGTGCTTACGTAACCCTCTTAATCGAGTCGATGGGGACAATGTAAACAATGATGTTATATGTCAACAATGGCAACATGCCGTATGTCAACAATGCCGTATGTAAACAATGGCAACAATGTCACATGTCAACAATGTCACATGTCAACAATGTCATATGTCAACAATGTCATATGTCAACAATGTCATATGTCAACAATGTCATATGTCAACAATGTCATATGTCAACAATGTCATTTCCCCACTCCTTCACCTGTCACTTCCCCCACTCCACCCCCCACTCCACCCCCACTCCACCACCCCTACCCCCACCACTTCCCCCACTTCTACCCCACCACTTCCCCCACTCCCACCCCCACCACTTCCCCCACTCCTCCCCCCACTCCAAGTGGGCTTGAATTCCTGTTGTTTAACTACTTTGCTCGTCTTCGGCTAGGCCACACCAATTACACACATTCACACCTATTCACTAACGAAGAACCACCATCATGCGAAGTATGTGAGGTTGTAGTCAATGTTAACCATTTTTTAATTACGTGTCCAAAATATAAAATTCACCGAACTATGTATAACATCCCTAAGAACATGAAAGAATTCTTTGAGTTACCATACCAACGAATAATGGACTATCTAAAAGCCATAAATATATTAAATAAGTTCTAGTCAAAATTGTAACGTCGCTAATAACCGTCGCTAATAAAAGGATCCATACGTAGGGTGGATCAATGTATTTTTTCATCTTTGTCTGTGGTCATTAGAAATGGATTTAGTTCTTGGCATTTTTTGGATTTGGGTTGGCTTCCTGTTGGAGCTAGTGTTTTTTCTAGTCTCCTTGATATTCATTTAATAGTTTATCAAGGTTATATTGATGATATGTAGTATGTCAGATAAAAAGTCAATTAATAAAATATATTAATCAAGAAAAGCTGTCAATAATTTATTATCCTAAAATAGTAATACTTTGATCAGAATCACCGTTTAATATCAATAGGTTATGGACCTTACGCTAAAATAAATATTTAAGATTGTTTCCCGCTAATTTGTAGTTTGGAAGCTGTTAAAAATTTCCGAAAACTTTGAGTGAAGACACCAAGACAAAATTCCTGAAATATGGCAAGTTTTGATGCATTTTAAGTACAAATCGGACTTTTAGAAGGCAAATCAAACTGGATTACTTGAAAATACCGCATAATAATTTTGCTAAGGAGCGTTTCAGGAGCGATAGAGCTGTTGGAAGGAAAATTATTTCTACCCAAAGTCTTATCTGAAAGTGCTAGTGCAGAAGAAAAGAAACGGTATGAGGATAGCGTAGGTGAATACAATAAAGTAGATAGAAACGTATTAATCATACTTACCACAAATATTACCGAAGAAACGTTGACCAAAGTGATGAGATACACGAAGCTTACGAAGTATGGCTAGAACTGCACAGATTGTTTGACGGAAGTATTGAAGATAAGTCGTATGATTTATGTACTCAGTTTTTCTCATTTAAAAGAGAAGATGGAGATGATGTAGCTACACATATGTCAAAACTCAAGAACATTTGGAATCAGCTGCAGATGGAAATATCCAAGGACAAGCTAGCTGGAGAAAATTCCTGCAAGTGTGATCTTCCGATCCTACTACTGGTATGTAAGATTTTAAATACTTTACCAGAAGCATATTTTTCATTTAAATCTAGCTGGATGCTTATGCCAAAAGCTGAAAGAACTGTTGAAAATTTGACGAATCAGCTATGTGCATACGAAAAAGCTTTACAAAACAAAAATGAAGAGAGTCATGAAGTTCTTGCAGCAGAAAATCACATCATGGATTCAAGAAAGCCTACCAGAACCAGAAAAAGGCACCGTTTTGTAATAATTGTAAATCATGGACATCGAGTTAAGCAGTGTGATAAATGGAAATCAGATGGTAGACCACCAAAACCACAACCAAAATTTCAAAGGATGTGCAAAAGCAGACACTCTCAGTCGAAAACAGCTTAGTTTTTTTAGCTGAATGCGATAGGGAAATCTGGTTTGTTGATAATGGCGCAATGAACTTCGTAAGAAGGGCTAGATTGTGCGGTGAACTGTAGCCTCTAGGGGTGAGCCACAATAGACCTACTAAGGGTCGCGGTGGAGGGGCGACCACGCCCCACTCACATGAAACCTAACCTAACCTAACCTGATAATGGCGCAACAAACCACATTACCAACAGAAGCGACCTGTTCGAGACTTTTGAAAAATTTTCTGCAAAACACACTGTAACCACTGCCAATGGTGATTCGATCAAAGCCGTAGGAAAGGGCACAATATCTTTGACTGCTATTGTTGGAAGAAAAATGGAAGAAGTAACTCTCACAGATGTTTGGTACGTCCCAGATATCAAGAAAAACTTGTTTTCCGTACTGTCAGCGCAAGATAAGAATCCAGAAAGTGAATTCACATCTACGACTGGACAATGTCAGTTCAAAATCAATCGACGAGTTCTCATCACAGGATATAGACAACGCTTTGGGGGTTTGTTCAAGCTTTGTGTGCAGAATGTAAACCCAACCAACGGCAAAGAAGTAAATATTAACACGACGAATGAAAATACCCTACAGCTTTACCACGAAAGATTCGGACATTAAAATAAAAGGCATGTAAAAGACCTTTTATCCAGAGAATTTGATAACAACGTTCCTTTAAACAGTGAGATATGTGAAGGATGCATCTTTGGTAAAGCACACAGGTTAAAATTCGGTACAAGAGAGAGAGCTAGTCAACCAGGAGAACTATGGCATGCTGACGAGAAATCAAAATCAGGATTCAAGTATTTTGTCCTGTTTAAAGACGATTACAGCAAATATCGTTTTGTCTATTTCTTAAAAGAAAAATCGGAGGTACCTGAAAAGTTAAAGATTGCATTAAGAGAAGCAAGAACTATTGGTCATGTTGTAAAGGCATTCCTAAGCGACAACGGTGGCGAGTTTCACAATCAGCAGATCAAAGATATACTGGCAGAATTTGGAATACACCAAAGAAGAACAGAATTCTGATGGTTAAGAGCAAGGCGAAGAAGTTGTTATTGAGAATGTTAGAGAAGGTATCGATACAGAAGAAAATGATGATGTTAGCGATGAAGAAGTATTATCAAGATTTTTAAGAAACAGAACTAATATCAACAAACCAAAACGACTAGACGATTACGTAATGAGTGCAGCAACAAGTATAGAAGATTTTCAAGAACCACAGAGTTTTCAAGAAGCAATGAACAGTGAATATAAGCAAGACTGGTTGGAAGCTATGAAGAGTGAAATCAATTCTTTGGAAGAAAACAAAACTTGGTCACTAGAAGATCTGCCAAAAGAACAGAAAGCAATTTCGTGCAAATGGGTCTACAAAGTAAAAAGAAATAGAGATGGTTCAATCGATAAATTTAAAGCCAGGCTCGTAGTTCGAGGATTTTCACAAAAGAAAGGAGAAGATTATAATCAAACCTTCAGCCCCTTGGCAAAATCTGGTACGATCAGAGCTCTTTTGAGCATTGCTGGAAGTGAAAATCTAAAACTAACGCAATTTGATGTGTCAACGGCTTTTCTTTACGGAGAACTTAAAGAGGAAGTCTTTATGAAACAACCTGAAGGCTTCACCGTTAGCACCAATCGTGTGTGTCGTCTTCAAAGAAGCCTGTATGGACTCAAGCAAGCACCAAGGTGCTGGAACAAGCGGATTGTATATTTTATCCTAAAATATGGATTTACAAGAAGTGAAGCAGATGCTTGTTTTTTTATCAAGAAGGAAGGCAAAAGTTTACTTCTTATGGCACTCTACGTAGACGACGATCTTATCGCATCGAATGACAAGAAAATAGAAAAATATTTTGTTGAAGCGTTAAGACAAGAATTCAAAATTTCTGTAAAACCTGCAAGTTATTTTTTGGGATTGGAAATCGATCAAGAGTAAGATGGTTCAGTATGTGTTGGTCAAGTAAGATATGCAACCAAGCTGTTTGAAAGATTTAACATGGAAAACTGCAAACCTGTCTACTCCAATCATAAAGAAAAATATCCAGTTAGGAAAGGAAGACGAAAAAGTATTAACTGAAAATTTTCCATACAGGGAAGCAGTTGGTGCTCTTTTATACCTAATGACAGGAACAAGACCTGACTTGGCTTATGCAGTAGGTATAGCTTCAAGAAATCTTGAAAACCCCACGAAAGAAGATGTTATCAGAGTAAAAAGGATTTTTCGATACATTAAAGGAACCCTACAGTTTGGACTGAAGTATGTGGCAGGAACTGGAAGATTTTTGGAAGCTTTTAGCGACGCAGATCATGCTGGGGATTTAACAACCGGTCGTTCTCCTACTGGAGTTATCTGCATATATGCTTCTTCTGCTGTATCTTGGATGAGTCAACGTCAACCTTCTGTAGCCATATCAACGACTGAGGCTGAGATAGTCGCTGCGAGCGAAGCCGCAAAAGAAGTTGTGTGGTTAAGAAGACTCTATGAAGAAGTCCTCGAGCTAAATGAGATTCCTTCAGTGATGGTAGATAATGAAGCCGCAATCAATCTAGCTCAGAATCCAGAATTCCATCGAAGAACGAAGCACATTAGAACGAGACACTTCTTCGTGCGAGAAATGGTGTGCAATGAGATGCTAGATGTCAAGAAGATATCCACTACATTGCAAGTAGCTGATGCTTTGACGAAACCTATATTTAGACCACGTTTAAAAAAGCTTCGAGATAGTATGGGATTAGTCAAACTATCAAATGAGGGAAGGTGTTGGAGCTAGTGTTTTTTCTAGTCTCCTTAATATTCATTTTATAGTTTATCAAGGTTATATTGATGATATGTAGTATGTCAGATAAAAAGTCAATTAATAAAATATATTATTCAAGAAAAGCTGTCGATAATGTATTGTTCTAAAATAGTAATACTTTGATTAGAATCACCATTTAATATCAATACTTCCTTGGTTCCTTGTTGAGCATTTGCCCTATGGGAGTTTTCTTCACGTGCCATGTCCTCCTAGGACGTCAGCGATCATCATTACTTATGATTATTATTTTATTAGCAGCGACACGAAACAGGCTTGTAGAACGAACACCATACCACTCTCTCAGGTTTTTCAGCCAGGATGTGCGTCTTCTTCTTGGACATCTTCTTCCCTGGATTTTGCCTTGCATGATATTCTGTAAGATACGGTACTTTTCCCCTCTTATAACATGTCCAAAATATTACAATTTGCGTTTCTTTGTGGTAAACATGACTTCTAGTTGCTTCTGGAGACCGGCAAGCACCTAGGTGTTTATAATCGACCAAGTATTATTTTGAGGATTATTTTTAACGTATGGCTCATTATGCTAATCATGCGGTAGTCTCCGCATGTTTTTGGCCCTGTCTTCTTAGGTAGTGTGACGAAGACCTAAGGAAGTAATATATAAAAATGATCGCTGCTACAATATAAAAAAAAATTCTAAAATATTGTATGATACAAGTGCACTATTACATCCAGAGTCACAAACAAACATCTAATCTAGATACATATTTAATTGCATCGTCAGTCGCATTCAGATCACCAAAATGTCCTCGGTAGGACCTCAGGGGGCATTCCTGGGTGATGTGTCAGGCGGTCTGTTTCTCAGCTCCACAGTCGCACATCGGAGAGGGCACTTTTCCTCATTTAAAGAGCATGTTCGCACATCTGCCATGGATCGTGCGGACTCTATTTATTGTGGTCAAGAGGCTGCGAGGCCGATCGTAGCCAGGCGGCTTTTCATCTATGCATTGGAGTGTTCTGCAGTCGGCAGGGGGCTTCGGTCTCCCACTTCTCTCTCCACTTGTCTATCAGGTCAAAGTTTAAGTCACTTAGGGATTTAGTTAGTGCCATTGGGAGGTGTCGTGATCGAAGCATTTTACATAAGGTTTAGTTGAAGAACGATACCTTATTGTAGCGACAATTCGCCTTTTGTAGCCTTGAGCTCAATAAATTCATATTATTTTAATATTTATATTTACTTCAAAATCACAGCTCAATAAACCAGTCAAAACAATCTGATGTATTACAGCGAAAAAAATATGCAAGGTAAATTGACATTTTTTGCACTTTACGAGTCTGTCACAGCAAAGAATACACCGGCACAGGTGTATCCTTTGGTCATAGCATCCAAATTGTTCCGAACCGGCTAATGAGTGGAAATTCCTAATATGCTGCCTGGCCTACGATGTTTATTTGATTTTTGTATTAGAACTATAAAAATGTCATTTATTTGAGGTAAAATAGAAAGTCATTTTATTTATTTTAACATTTTAACTATATTAATTGACTGGATCAATCAATATTTACAATCTTTGTTTGGATTGAATTTTTGTAATTTTGTAAAAAAAAAATGTGGTTCTTTTATATTTTTGTATTTACTTGTAATTAAACAACAATAACTGCTATGCTATAATTATATGGCGTTTTTATTCTTTCTTAATACTATTGTGTATGAGTTGTCAAATATTTAGAAACTAAGTTATGCAACACAACAAACAAATTTTTGTATTTTGTATTGCAACATGAACATATCATAGCGCACAGTTTTAGACTTACCAAATTTATTAGTTGGAAACAGAAACTTACTGCTCGACTGATAACATTGTTTAAACAATAACCGTACATTTAAAACATTCAGGAAATATATGCATTAGCTCATGAAAATGTTTAAAAGAATCATATTTGTAGTCAGCATCCCACCATATGGGATGAGGGGTTTTTATGCATATTGAATTGTTAATTGTCAACGACGCCGATGCAGCATGCCACGTCTTTTTCGTTCTCTATAGAGTACTCTGCCAGCGGTCTCTCTACTGGCAAATTATGCCCGAGCTCAGCCGTAGAGGGTAGAAGAAAAAAAAAGATATAAAAGTTAGCCGCGCCACCGACTTAGACGGTTCAAGCCGGAAACCCCTAGGTCTTATAGGCACTAGCAGAGCCACACGATAAACAACTGAGATTATGGTGAACTAAATAAATAAAATTGTAGCTAAAATGTATTAGATACTTTACTCCTACAATAAATCAAAGTACACAGTTTAATAATAAAATTATAACAAATATAGTCAAAATTAACAGCCAACAATAAATCAAAGTACACAGTTCAATAATAAACTTATAACAAATATAGTCAAAATCAACAGCTAACAATAAATCAAAAATCCAAAGTTTACGATTCCATAAAATAACCAAAACAAAAGTAAGAGTAACAAACTTTACCAAGTTACCAAAAAAAACGTATACAAGTCAACTTATTAATAATACTTAATCAAACGTTCACATAAGGCTGCTAATTTACTCATGTTTTTACCATTTACATAAAGATTTACACTGTTAAAACAATCGAGCTTATTTAAAAATATTTCTTTTTACAATGGCTGTCCTTCTAAATATCAATATTGTAGGATATTTACAAATAAGTATGAAGAAAACATTTTTACTTGGACACAAAGAACAATTGAGAAGATTACTTTAATCAAAGTTCAGCCTTGGCATATTATCCAATGCAATAAATAGTTTTCAACAATGTACCATATTAATAAATTAAAACAAAACTTAATCGTGGTGTCAAAAACAAATCATGTCGTTTAAATATTCTAAAATAAATCACTTGTAACCTTTGGGTATACGAATTCACTACTCCTGTGGCCGGTTTGGTTATGGAACAGCACCTGCTAATTAACAATGGCTTCCCTCAAATAAATCCCGCATGCGGTTATTTTAACTCGACACCAAAATCCAAAATATAAACAACGATGGTAAGATAGAATGGTCAAGTTAAAAATTAAATGGTTTTTCTTCAAAATCCAATTAAGATGGCCCAAATACAGCCAGATATGAAAGATAAACCGTAGAGGTTTTGCACACGTGTTTATATCACACCGTCCCAAAAATTCTCCCCACACCACTCCCAAGACTGCCACCAAACGACTGACCTACTTCCCAGGCCGGATATCAAGAAAAATGACACGGAACCGACGTCAACCAACAATATTCACAAATCTATGTTCCACACTCAGAATCGCGCTCGTCCGTGTTGATAGCCAGCCCCATCCACACAGAAAATGCAAACCAAACAATAATATAACCGACAACACACAACAATCGAGGCCAAAAACCAAAGCAAAATCTAATAACGAAAACCCCCACTCAATCTCCATCGATTAACAAAAATGCCACAGCCATTAAAAATCGAATCCTATCACAACAAGGTATGCAACACTATTTACAACGAATGATATATTTAAATTACAACAAAATACGGTACGCGACACTATTTACGAGTACCTGAGGAATACAAAACTATCAGAGACCCAATTATAATGGAACTGTAGAAGGGAAAAAATAGGCACGTTACAAGCATCTTCAATTTTATTAATTAACTCGGATAAAAAAATTCTTGGTAATTGTTTTGTTCGTTATATAATTATTAAACGAATTGAAAAAGAGGGTCTAATCTAAGGTAGGGCATTCTGAGGTTGAAAAACAAAATGCGTTTTATAAAGATGGGATAATAATCTGACCCCATGGGGTCAGGGAGAACAGACCATTTTGTCTTACTGACAATGTTTGGGTTGATAGGTCAACGACTGATAAGTTGTCATTTGATCTGGTAAGCTTAGTAGATAAATTGTTCAAGATAATCAAGTTACAATTGTTTAAAGCATCTACAAGTCATTACCATTAGGCAGGTCTATTTTGTTCGACGTTTGTCCGGTTGGTCATACTTAAGTCTTATAAAAACTTATATAGAGTTATAGTTATAGAATGACTCGAGAGGTTTTTTCAAACAAAAACTCCCACTTGAACGGTTTTCGCTCGAGTGATTGTGCATAGCGCATATGGGCTATTTAAGTACCTTTAACTAAAAACGTTTTCGGACAGATTTCACAATTAAATGGTTTTTCGCCGGTGTGAAGGTGCATGTGAATTTTTAAACTATTTCGATAAGTAAACTGTTTTAAGCAAATTTCCCGCTGAAGCAGTTTTTCGCCAGTATGAATGCACATGTGAATCAATCCTTTTGTAAAGAAGCTATTTCTACCAGAGTGGATTAGAATAAAACACAGGGGTAGTTTTAACCCTTTCATTATATTACTGTTTTTTACTCCGCTCTTGAGACATTTATTTAACATCATGTTTACTTCATAAAAGATGTACAGGCTTGTTCAACTCTTATAACGGACATTAAGCAGAACTATTACTTAATTGATTACATCTACCTTCTACAATAAGATTACATTACAACATAATAGCAGATACTTGATTAAAATTTGATTAACAACGGACTCTTCGGTAAATTTTCGAGGTGTATATATTTGGATACTGAGTTCTACGACCAGCATTTAATCAAAGTACAGGTTGTGTCATTATTTAATTTAACAATGTTAAACGTCTGATTTTAAGCTACTCGATAAATTCTTCATTCTCTACGTATACAGGATGTGTAGCAACGATAATTATGTTGAACTACTTTTTAATGTGAAAACTGTTTAAGGCAAATTTCACATTTAAACGGTTTTTCGCCAGTGTAAATGCGCGCGTGACTCATTAAAGTAGCTTTTTCTGAAAAAAATTTTAAACAAATTTCACATTTTAACGGTATTTCGCCGGTGTGACGATGCGTGTGATTTTTTAAACTTTTTTTGTGAAAAGTGTTCTAAAAAAATTTCACATTTAAACGGTTTTTCCCCGGTATAAAGGCGCGTGTGACCCTTTAAAGTAGCTTTTAATGAAAAGTTTTTCGAATTTCACGTTCGAGTGGTTTTCACCGGTGTGAATGCGCATGTGAGTCATTAAAGTAGATTTTACTGAAAAGTTTTTTAAACAAATTTCACATTTAAACGGTTTTTTGCCGGTATGATGGTTAATGTAATATTTTAAACTATTTTTATGTGAAAACTGTTTTAAGCAAATTTCACACTTAAACGGTTTTTCACCGGTGTGAATGCGCATGTGATTCAATAAAGTAGATTTTGCTGAAAAGTTTTTTAAACAAATTTTACATTTAAACGGTTTTTCGCCAGTGTGAATGCGCATGTGAATTATTAGATAGATTTTTCTAAAAAAGTTTTTAAACAAATGACACACTTAAACGGTTTCTCGCCGGTGTGAATGCGCATGTGATTCAATAAATTGGCTTTTTTTGAACAAATTTCATACTTGAACGGTTTTTGGCCGTTGTGAGTGCACATGTGAGCAATTAGAGTACTTTTAATTGAAAACTTTTTCGGACAGATTTTACACTGAAACGGTTTTACGCCGGTGTGAATTTGTATGTGAACTTTTAAATAACTTTGTCGTGAAAACTGCTTTAAGCAAATTTCACACTTAAACGGTTTTTCGCCTGTGTGAATGTGCATGTGGGTCATTAAAGTATTTTTAAGTGAAAACTATTTTAAGCAAGCAAATGTAATACTTAAACGGTTTTTTAACGGTGTGAATGCGCATGTGGGTCATTAAAGTATTTTTAAGTGAAAACTTTTTCAAGCATATGCCACACTTAAACGATTTCTCGCCGGTATGAATGCGCTTGTGATTTATCAAAGTATTTTTCTGTGAAAAATGCTTCAAACATATTTTACATTTAAAAGGTTTTTCGCTCGTTCGTTTTTTAACAAAATGTTAAAACCAATGGCTCAAAAATAAAATCTTGTCTCTGAAATATGGCCCACAATTTAAACACATCTCTAATTTGTCGTTAAAATAAACTTTGAGGTGATTTTTCTTTGTCGTTGTCTTTGTGAAGCCTGTAAACAAAAGAAAATTTATAATCAAAACTAACATGCATACTAATAAAAAAATTAATAACTGTATTAAAAGTGTAGAGTTAATTACATAGAAGATGATCCAACACTTTTTTTATTGACTTTCAAGGTAAATAAAATCTGTCCTTTTAAAGATAATAAGAATTTGGTATGACCATTTAAAAGATGATATATAAAAGTGGCATCCACTAATATCGTTTCAAGATATTAATATGATGGCATATTACCTATCGATTACAGAATTTGTAACGAAGAATGGAGAGATCAGTTCACGGACCTATCCATTCTTTTTTTTTAAAAACTCGATGAACCAAGCTAAACCACATTAGGGAGATAAAACCTCAAAAAAATGCAACTGTACTATTTAATTTAGTACGAGAAACGTATTTCGACCAGCTTTAATACTATTTTCACTTCTTTTATCTCTCAGAAACAATTAAAAACCAAGAAATACCTAAACAGGTTTATTACAATTAAAAGAAACTGTTTACAGACTCTGAAAAAATAAAACAAATAAACTAGGGTGAAAAAAAAATAAGAATTTAAACTATAACATAACTTGCAAGTTACACTGGGTGAAAAATCTGGCTGGATATGTTCTTTTTTTTCGAAACAAAGAAAGATAATCTTTAGTTCAAACTTCTTCAATAAAACAGCTAAAAATTTATAGTACCAAATAAAAAACTTCTTTTACTTCACCTGCCGGAAAAAAATTCCAAAATCCAGGAGGTAAATCGAAAATGTCGAAACGTCGGAAAGCGTAACGTCAAAAAATGCAAACGTCCAAAAGGTTGCAAAAATCAAAAAGGTCTGCAAAGCGAAAAGCCCAAACTGGAAAAATCTGAAGAAAATCCAAAAGTGCGAAGTCTGAATGGTGAAAATCCACAAGTGCGAAGTCTGAATGGCGAAACGTAGAAAAGTCGGTCACTACAATAAATTTAAAACTAACAATAGCTTATAATAATAATTTCGACATTACGGCAAGGCTAATTGAATTTAAACATTTAATGCTGACTTACACGTAAAAAAAATTTGAACATAGAGTAAAAATCAGCATTACTTCCCGCAAGGAAACATACAGAATATAGCTTAGACATATTGAAATAAGATTACTCTTCTCTGGGAAAGTAATGTAACAATTAAATAAAATAAACTTACCAATTATACTTTAAATTTACAAGATAATAATTACCGACTTTTCTTGTCGCTTAGTAAATGGGCGTTTAACCCAAAAATCCGTACATTTTAACAAAAAATTATCGACCGCATCAGCCGTTACCGCCAGTCACTTTATAAAAACATGACTAACTACGGCTTTGAAATTAGAATAAATCCGTTAACATACCACAACCGGCTCATAATATCAAGAAAAATTCCCGATACAAATTACATTACACAAGCACTAATAACACCACACTATCGTCGTCAAAAATATTTGGGTATGCCATGCTGAAGCAGATGTTGAATTTTTTAGAAACTCATAAAGTAATTACTGATCATCAACATAGTTTTCGATCAAAATTTTCAACCTCAACAGCCTTGGAATCATTCTATAATGAAGTTCTGAATTTGGAGAACCAGGGCGAAAGACCGATTGGTATATTTCGTGATCTCAGTTGGGCATTTGACTGTGTTCAACATGGTATCTTAAAAGACAAGCTTTGTAAATATGGTATGAGGGAAAAAGCGTACGAATGATTATCCTCCTACCTAGATAACAGGTAACAATCCGTCAAAATTGTCGATAAGGGAAATACATATATGTCTGATTTTATGGTAAATGCACAAGGAGTTCCACAGGGATCCATAATTGGACCTTTGTTTATCTTATATATAAATGAATTACTTTCTTTTATACCAGAGTTTACCACTCTTTATGTAGATGATTCAACATTTCTGTTTTGTGATAAAGACTCAGATATTTTAAAGACCAAAATTATGATTGCTTTATTGAAATTTTCTGCATGGCCTAGTGATCAATCCTTGTTATTTAATACAACTTGTCATTTAAAACTCAATGTTTAAATCTATCGAAGATGTTGAATTCTAAAAAGGCTTCCTAATAAGAAATTTAAGAAAAACACTTAATGTAAATCACATTCGTTTACTGTATTTTGGTGAAATACAGTCTAGGATTAGTTATGGAATTTGCATTTGGGGGAGTTGTCCTCATGCCAAAAAATCTTTTTTTGTCACAGAAAAGAATTCTGAGGTGTATTTCAAACATCTCATTTGTAGATTCCTGTCGACCTGTTATCAACCTGAGGATTTTAACTGTGTAATAACATCAGTTCATAGAAATAAAAACGATTATTTAAGGAATAGTGATATTCATGCACATGACACAAGATACAAATCAGATTTCTATTTACCATACCAGCGTATAGAAATCTGCAAGAAATCACCTATGATAATGGAAATTAAACTTTATAATATTCTCCCAAAATATTTTAACGATATTGCCTTAGTGCATAAATTTAAAGAGAAAACTAAAAACTATCTCTTCAACATGTGTCCATATTCGGTTGAAAAATATTTTGAAAATACACGTTTAATTGTCTTAACTCCGACATTATTCTTTGAAGTACCTGTGTTATGTAATATTTTCTGTATATTAACGTATCTGTATTTAGTAATGTTTGATTCTAATATTTTAAGGTTAGTCTAGTTTTAGCCAGACTTTTTAATTGTAATTGTAATTTGTTCATATTTGACCTGTCTTATGTCATTATTTGAAATTGTGAGATCAATAAAATTCTATTCTATTCTGTGGGTTAGGTCCACTGGGTCATATCTCTTTAGTCTTATTGTTAGCCTATGCATAAAAAGATATGCAGCTAGTTCATTTGGGTGAATACTCAACCAGTTCTGATAACTCTCGGCTAATTTGGCACATTCTTCTATTACTGTTAGAACTTGAAGATCTCTGTAAAGTACATGGTTAGGAATATAACAGGGAGCATTAGCAGCTGACCTGAGTAGTTTGGATTGAAAACGTTGTATCTTCATGACACTTGAGTCGCTTGCTGATCCACAGAGTTGTATTCCATACGACCATAAAGGCTTTATTATAGTTTTATATACCAGCACTGTCTTAATAGAATCATCGGTGGGAACTAAGTATAGACGAGGAATGGAACTTAATCAAAGAAACGATAACAGAAACCGCCGGTGAAGTAGTGGGAAAAGAAAGTATAAAGAAAAACAATTGGTACGATGAGGAATGTAGAGAGGCCGTGAAAGTGAAAAATGGTGCATGGAAAAAAACACTACAACGAAACACAAGAGCAAATCAGGTAGAACCGAATTTGCCGAAGAAAAAAGCGAAATGAAATGAACAAAAGAGTAAAAGAAATAATAGAGAGTAATCAGAGATCTGAAAGCAGAAAGTTTTACAACAACGTTAAAGAGTATACAAAAGAATTCATGCCACGACTAAATATCTGTAAAGACAGAAATGGAAAAAACCTAACGAAAAAGCCGGATTTAATAAGACGATGGAAAAAATATTCTGAAGAGTTACTAGAAGAAGAACAGCAGCAACAAGTGGAAAATGAAATAACATATTATAGTGCAGAGCCGGAAGTAGAACCACCCTCATACGAAGAGGTAACGAAAGTAATTAAATATCTGAAAAACAGGAAAGCACCAGGTGCTGATGGAATAGTAGCGGACCTAATAAAGAACAGGGGAGACTATGAGGACAAATTCACAAACTAATACTACACATCTGGGAGCAAGAAGTGAAGAAGTGACGAAAAAGCCGGATTTAATAAGACGATGGAAAAAATATTCTGAAGAGGTACTAAAAGAAGAACAGCCGCAACAAGTGGAAAATGAAATAACATATTATAGTGCAGAGCCGGAAGTAGAACCACCCTCATACGAAAAGGTAACGAAAGTAATTAAATATCTGAAAAACAGGAAAGCACCAGGTGCTGATGGAATAGTAGCGGACCTAATAAAGAACAGGGGCGAGAGACTATGGGGACAAATTCACAAACTAATACTACACATCTGGGAGCAAGAAGTGAAGAAGTAACGTGACGCGCGCGCGCGCGCGTGTGTGTTTGTGTGTGTTTGTGTATGTGTGTGTGTGTGTGTGAGTGTGTGTGTGTGTGTGAGAGTGTGTGTATGTGTGTGAGTGTGTGTATGTGTGTGTGTGTGTGTATGTGTGTGTGTGTGTGTGTATGTGTGTGTGTATGTGTGTGTGTGTGTGTGTATGTGTGTGTATGTGTGTGTGTGTATGTGTGTATGTGTGTGTATGTGTGTGTATGTGTGTGTGTATGTGTGTGTGTATGTGTGTGTGTAAGTGTGTGTGTGTTTTTTTTCTTAATTTTTTTCTTTATTTTGTTTTATTTTAAATTTTTTTTTATTGTGTGTGTGTGTGTTTGACTTGACTCTGGGTTGCAGACAGACTCAGGGTTGCAGACAGACCCTGGGTTGCAGACAGACTCTGGGTTGCAGAAAGACTCTGGGTTGCAGACAGACCCTGGGTTGCAGATAGACCCTGGGTTGCAGATATACCCTGGGTTGCAGACAGATCCTAGAGGCATTGGCAAAAGGCAAAAAGGTCACTCTTGTCTGGGTTCCTGTTCACTTAGGAATCAAAGGCAATGGGTGGCTGATAAGTTGGCAAAAGCTGGATCTGAGTCTAAGTTTGTATATTAAAAGCCAGCTTTAGCGATTCCCTTCTGTTTAGGCAGAAGGACAACAGATGTGAACTAAATTTAATTTTTAACATTAATACTTTTCGGTAATAAATCAACACAGTTACCACAGTTAATAATTTTGCTAATAAAGTATTGTAGTGTGAGCCACCTTTCAGTTTGGAACAATCCAACCCTGCTCAAAATCTTTAAATCACGGTGATAAAAATATTCGGTCCATAGGGTCACTATGTCACATCTCCGAATGACCATTTGGTATAAAAATCTGAACGCCAAACGTAAAAAAAAAACGAGCATCGACTGAAAGTGAGACAGAAATAAGCAACTACTGAAGGGGACAGCCAGTTAATGAACAATACGGTATTTTTAATAATGTGTTAACAGTTCTATAAGGTATATTAAAACGGAATAGTTTTCTTGTCCAACTGATAAAAACTGAAATTCATTTATTTAGCTTTAGACACTCACAAATGGCCAAATAATACCTGGTTAAGATTAATTTACATTTACCTTTTCTGCAAAATAAACAGGAGTATTTTCTAATACTTTGCTATTTTTCCTAACAACAGCTTTCTTGGAACTTTTAAGTTTCATATCATTACATGATTGTTGTTGTGCCCATTTCAATTTATCCTCACTTTGAATTGATGGCAAATCACACTCTTTATGTAACATTTTAGTTTTAATATTCTCAATATCCTCCACCTCTTTCTTGACATCATTTAATTTCTTGATATTATGATTATTTCTCACTGCTGGGTAAAATTTAATTTTAGTTATGTACTTACACAAATTTTATAACTCAAATAAATGTAAATGAAGTAATAATCAAAGTTGCGCATTTTATAAGTTTAAAACTAAAAGTAAACTAATGAATTAGGTATACCTAATTATATAAAAAAATAGGAGATATTGAAAAACAATTTACACAAACAACTAGAAGTACAGATTGTTTATTTGAGAAAATGGATAGATGAAAATACACTTCTTGGTGGAAAAAATTGATATGGAAAAAGATATGAAAAAAAGAAATCTTATAATTATAAACCTCTGTGAAAAAATAAGAAAGAAAATGAAAATTAGGAAGTTATACAACTAGTAACATTAACAATAATTCTAGGGTGATCAAAAAAATTTCTGACCTAATCCTGATTCATTAAATTTATCTTTCCACTTATATCCTCCTTGTATGTCTACACATTTTTTCCAGCGATGCTCTTATTTCTTTAATCCGTCCAAATACCATAACATACATATAGTCACGCCTTTTTCCCGTAGGGGTAGACAGAGACCACTTCCTTCCACTTGCTACTGTTCTTACACACATCTTTTGCTTCCTCTACTTTAATCAGTGTTCTCATAAACATGCCCATCGGTTGTTGGTACTCTTGACCTGGCCTTTCTTCAAAACAATGTTGATCTAATCAAGATATGTTCACAGAGGTCGACCTTTACCAACTTGTCCATTCACACTCGCCTTATAAATTTGTTTCATCAATCTTTCTTCATCCATACTTTCTACGAGTCCAAACCATTTAAGCATTCCTTTATCTATTTTTGTAACCACATCTTCTTTTACACCACAGCGTTCTCTTATCTCACTATTTTTTACTTTATCCAACCGAGTCACTCCGGCTATACTTCTCATACTACTCATCTCCGCAGCATTAATCCTATTTTTATGCTTCTTCTGCCAAACCCGACATTCACTACTATACATAGGTGTAGGAACCAACACACCTCTATGCACAGCCAGACGTACCTTGTTTGACACTTTCTGGCTGCTCATAAAGCTATGCGGTGCCCCATTTATAACATGAAAAGTATAAAAATACTGCAATTAAGCTTTCAGCACACAAAAAGACAAAATGACACAGTTATAAAGTTCGTTTTACCTTTTTCACTAACTAAACAGGAGTATTCCCTTATTTCCTTATTTTTCTTTGTATCAATACCTTTTGTAGAATTTTTATTAGTTACATTACTACACAATGGTTGTTGTATCCATTCCAATTCATCTTCACTTTTAATTGATGAAAAATCACACTCTTCATGTAACATTTCAGTTTTAATACTCTCAACATCCTCCACTTCCTTCTTGAAATCATTTGATCCCTTGACAGTCTTGATAGTCTCTACAGAGTTTGTTGATTCAACTTTTTCACATTGTTGCGATTGTATTTGAAAATTTATACGGCATGTTTCTTCCTCGGGTTCGGCTTTTATGCCACAAAAGATTTTTAAAGATGACATTTTGCATATGTTTTTGTTTAACTCAAAGAGTATAAGATAGAGGGGAAGGTCGCGTATAATCAACACACATGCCATCTGTTAGTTGTGTCCAAGTACTGAACAACTGTCATGACGATTTGTATTATATTTATGAGTAATACGGCGTAGAACGAAAAGATTACAAACAAAAAGCCATTCCCCCATGCATTACAGGAATGTTGTTAAGCATTAACAGCGTTTTAATATTATCCAAAATTAAATTGAACGGATTCTAGGATTCTACCGCGTTTTTCGTTTTGGGACAGAATCACTAATGGCACTATAACTCGTATGCTCTTTTTTTAACATTACTCGTAATGGGAGCCTTCCCCTCTATCTTTTACTGATTGGTTTAACCTTGTTAAAAAAAATTAACAGCAAATCAATATAATAAGGAAGAATCACGGAATGGGCGACATCTATTATTAATCATAAGAACTTCTCGAGGTGTAAGCAACAAACAATTTGTTTTTATTGATGAAAAGTGAACTTTTATTTTAAGCAATTTAAGCATTGAAAGTGTTATATTTGAACAATATTTTGGTGTTAATAAACCGCAAAATTCGAAAATGCAAAAAATTAAAAAAAGTGATATGTAGATAAAATCGCGGAAAATATGCTCTGATCCACAATACTCTATATGGCATTTCGATTATATCTTTGCATAAATTTCCTTCAAATCTTAAGGCAGTTCAGAAATTAAAGATGATCTTAAAGATAGGAAAACAAATCACAAAGTTTGTTTGTTTGCTGCAAGCACTTTGTGAAAGATGATTTTTCAGTGGTAAGTTTGATATTGTTGTCCAATTTTTTATCATTTTATTTGTGATTATTCATAGTGACTTTAGCAACACAGAGAAAGCGATTAAAAGATGAATCTGTTCCTAGCCAGAACCTTCCAGTGTTGAAGTATCAACATTCCATAATTAAGAAAGATATAGAAGTGACCGAAGTTAATTGGATTATTAAATATAATCCTTAATTGGTTGAACACGTTCACCCTCTTAATACAATATGTCCGAAATTGATATTTTGACTTTCATAGGCATTGCAACAAGAATTCCATGGACAACAAAACTGAAAAATTTTGAAAACAAACCAGAATTGATACCTGGACACACCCGGACTTTATTGGCATTTAACAAGAATCCAGCGACAATAAAACTAAAACGTCGAAAACAAACATTAAATCCTGCTGTAATCCAATATTTTAACACAAAAAATCAACTCAAATCTCTGAGATAACGAAAATTCCCTTCAATAAAAACTTTGTTTTTACAAGTGATCAAATTACAGCGTCATCTCGCGTTACGTGATTTTTCCCTATTATCACTAAACAGACAGCTATACAGAAGCGACATTGATACCGATATTACAGCCTATTGCACCGGTATTCCTTAAGGATTAAACTTAGTTAAGTGAAGGATTAGCTTAAGGTGACCTTAACGTAAAGATGATTTGCACGGTAGAATCCTATACCAAACCTTAGCTAAGTATAGAAAATGCTTGACAACAGCGCAAAATTGATTTTTTTACTACGCCCAAGAACAATTTTCGATAGAAAGAAGAAGAATCCTAACATTCGTAACCATTAACCACACTTTTATTAGTGTTTTGCTACGAGGAAGAGTGTGAGAGCTTTGTTGTGAAAAATAATATCGTTTAATTCGGTGGTAAAAAAATTATAACTCAATAGCGATGGAAGGAGAAAGAAAAAGAGCCTTAAATTTTTGTTTGCAAGAAAAAACATTACTGTTAAATATATTACATAAATTTAAAGATATCATCGACAATAAACAGACAAATTCTAAATCGTGTCGTAATAAGAACGATGCATGGAAGAAAATTACGGACATGTAAAACGCTCAAACCACAGAAACTTATCCAAGAACCAAAGATGCCTTACGGAAGTTTTATGATAATATAAAAAAGAACATTAGGAAAGAACATGAGAAAAAGGAGATTTTCTAGACAGGTGGTGGGGTAATTCAATGTGTACCAAATCCTATTAAAGATTTTGCGCTAGAGCTTATGTATCCAAAAACAGTATCAGGGTTACAAAACGAATTCGTTAGTGATGCCCTCGAAAATAAAAATCATAATTCAAGTAATGATTATGACAAAGAACTCAAAAAGGAAAATTCTGATAGTTAGAGGTACATATCCTTAATCATAATTATTTTGAAGACCCACTTACTCAGGATATTGAGCCTTTAGACAATCAATTAACCTCTTTGCTTCTCCTTCGTTGTTGTCGGGCAATTTAAAGAATATGGAGAAAAGCGAAAACAATAATTTGGAACCCTCAACATCAAAAGTAAGTAATATTGTATAACAGGGTAATCATTTAATTAATGTATGTACTAAATAATTAATATTTTTCATTTGGACTTTCATTATTAATTTACTTTTTTGTTTGTTATACAGAAAACCAAGCATTCTATTCATGTGGAAAGACCCAAAAGTGAATGCTTGAGAAGTACATGGCTGAAAAGAAGAAGGCCAGCCATTCAGCAGTTGTCATCCTCCAAATTATCTGATCAGTATTTACGTTTGTCACAGATCAAAATTAAATATTTTAAGGCTGAAAAAGAAAACATGAAGGCAAGAGAGAGAAGGAACAAGAAATATTTGAATTACAAAAAAAAAACTTTTAATTGAAATTGAAATAGAAGAGGAAAAATTGAAAGAACTCAAAAATAAAAATAAACATGTTTGAATTATTAATATATTTTTATTCTCAGACAATAATAATAATTATCATATTGCTTTTTATTTCTCAATATGTGCAAAGTAATTGTCAATGAACTGCCTTTGAACATGCAATATTTCATTAATAATAGCTTCATTTTGTAGAGGAATGTTTGGTACTTCATCCTGCTGCATAATATTTTGTAAAAGTTCTACATCTTTGGCGGAGGTGGCTCTGGATCATTATTTTCTGTAGCACACCAGTAGCAACAATAACCTCCATTGCTGTATCAAGCTTCAAGTGGGGGTGTCATGAGGTATGGTCTCAAATTACATCCACTGTCTCCTGTAAGGAAAAAATCAATATAAATGGAATTTTATAATTCTACAAATATAAATATTTTTGCTTACCCAATAGAATACTGTTTTGAAATTTATCATTTTCAAATCTCTGCCTAATTCTTGAATTGTTACAACACAGTAACATCATGGGCAGATCCAGGCCACCTTACAACTAAATCCAAAATTTTCAGTTTAGCATTGCTCACAGTTTGGATGTTTAGTGAAAAGTTTCCCTTTCGATTTCTAAATACTTCATCATTTCCTCCTAAAAAATAGATAAAAGTTTATTCATAAAACTATCTTCAATGTTCTCTTCACCAAACACTTCTTACTAAACTCTAAGGGAATTTAGTTAAAGTTATTATCTTTATTCCTAAAGATACTAACTTTGTTGGAAGAATGTACTTCGAGTAAGTATTGAAAGTTTTTGTTGAAAAAAAAGTACTATGAATTGATATAAACAAAATAATTTCTTAATTATTAGGTTTCCCAAGGGTTCAACAGTCATTGACAAAGTAATACCAGGTGATTTAATTTTAATATGGCTCCCATCCACAGCTCCAATTACTCTTAAGAACCTTGCTACAACCTTGCTAAAACTCATGATAAGTAATGGCTATTTCTTCAGGAGTGCCTGGCATCTTGATGAATATCTGGCTTAGATGAGCCAAAGCCCTAGCCACTCTCTTGGTATGCCTTGGTACTGTTGACAAGTGGACACCAGCAAAATCTCCAAAATATGAAAGATGAGACCCTGTTGCACACAGTCTCAGGATTATTAACAGCTGATTCATAGGAGCAACACTATTATTGCTGAAAATTGGTTGCTTAATCAGTTAAAATGTACAGAAGAAAAAAAAATTTAAATGAGAATTCCATTCTACAAAGACAGCCACAAAATATTGTAGTTCTTGCCATATAAATTTACAGTGAAACTGGAAATGATATTCAATTTCAGCTTCAATCAGGTTTAGTATATGGAGAGCTGTAAGTTTGGTCACTCTAAATTGTGGGAAAAATTTAAGTTCGTCAAACGTATGAAAATAATCTGCCCTCTCATACACTTGTTTAGGCACACCATAAATAACTAAATTTAACTCATCCAGGTCGTCGTCATCCAAGATTCTACGTGCCATTTTGTTGCTAAACTGATACAGACAACAAAAGTACAATCAATTAAAATTCCACAGAACGCGCGCTTGAAATTTCAAATAATAAACGTTGTGATCGGTGCTGGACTGTCATGTCAATGTCCAACCAAGATCAAAAGTGGGGTTAAGTGGATCCTAAGCTTGGTTAATCAAGGGCTTTATCTAACTAAGGCTTGACTGGTCCTTAAATAGTGGTGCAAAACAAAATTGCAATGTCTTAAAGTAACCTTAAGTAGTACCCGTGGAGAGTGTGGGCAAGATAGTTAACGTAAACGTAAAAACTGACAGTTAAGCATGCCCAGTAAGCAATTTTTCACGTTTGCGTTTACAGCAGCTCTACGTAGGTACGTAACCTCACGGGCTTTAAAGGATACCTTAAAAATCAACGCACATAAACCGAAGAATATACGAATCACACCTATAAGTTGCGAATGGCAGAATTTTAACTTTTAAAGTTGTTTTGTTCACTGAAAACAACATAAAAGCAAAATACTGACAAATTAATACCTAAGGGTTAAAGGTTGACATATACGTTCATCCATGGATGCACATGAACAAGAATTTCATATAGCTCGTACACGTTATATTTCGTACGTAAAAGTTCAAGTACTGTAATTACTTCAACTCTCTATTATCTTTATGGATGGCTGCCCTTTTGAAGTTGCAGGGACAAAAATTCATAACCTTGGGATAGAAATTCGATGTTTAAAGGAAAAAATCATGTAACGTGAGATGGCGCTGTCAATAAAAAAAGGTCGGATCGAGGACTAAACAAAAAAAATTCTGTCATTTGATCACTTGTAAAACCAAAGTTTTTATTGAAAGGAATTTTAGTTATCTCAAAAATTTGAATTAATTTTTTTGTGTTAAGTTATTGGATTAAAGCGGGATATAAGGTTTGTTTGTGACGTTTTAGTTTTATTGTCGCTGGATTTCTGCCATGAAAGACCAGGTGTCCAGGCATCAATTTTGGTTTGTTTTCAAAGTTTTACAATTCTGTTGTCCCTGAAATGCCTAAGAAAGTCGAAATAATAATTTTGGACATATTGTATCATGTGGGTCAACGTTTTCGACCAATTAAGAATTATATATTACAATCCAATTAACTTCGGTCACTTCTATCTTTGTTAATTATGGAATGTTGATATTTCAATACTAGAAGGTTCTGGCAAGGAACAGATCCGTCTTTCAAAAGCTTTCTCTGTGTTGTTAAAGTCACTATGAATAATCACAAATGAAATTATTTATCATCGGACAACAATATCAAACTAACCACTGAAAAAATCATCCTTCACAAAGTGCTTGCAGCAAACAAACAAACTTTGTGATTGGTTTTCCTATCTTTAAGATCATCTTCCATTTCTGAGCTGCCTTAGGATTTGAAATTCGTGCAAATATATAATCGAATTGCCATATGTACCTAGAGTATTGTGGAACGGAGTATATTATATATTATCTTAGGTCATTAAATAACACTCAGTATTTAGACATAACCACAGTATAATTAGCCACAGACTGAAAAGGACAAAAATAATGGTGAAATAAACAATTTTCCGGAAAGTCAAATGATTCAGCAAACCCAAACGCTAAAGAAAACGACTGACAAATTTTACCAACAGGAAGAAAAACCGCTGTCAAAAAGATTAAAAATACACGGGCTCTTATGGCAGAAGAACAGTTCTGCAGGCCCGGTGACGTCAAATGACGATGCAAATCCGCGCATATGCAGTTGAAATTTGTCCAATGTACGGATATAGGAAATAAGCCATCCTTTGTAGTGTATAATCGTAGATAAAAAAGAACTAAAGTAACACAAAGCCAAATAATTGAGTTTTAATGCCAAGCAATACGCTATCTGGCGGAAAAAACTCGTACCAATATCACGTGACCAGCAAGTATGATTGCTTTGTGTTTATTTACCTGGAAGCGTGCATCTGTGTGAAGATTATAGTTGTATAATAGTGACTAATAATTTGTTACAAGTGAAAATGACCAGCAGAGCAAATTGTTTCTGATAATCCACTCATCTTCATTTTTTTCTTTGAAACCACAAACAATAACGTGGTTTGCTGCCAGATTAGCTTCACCCTCCACAATGCATCGACTACTTGAAGTAGCAACCAGGTAAACAAAAATTGAGGACAGTGGTAGAAACATATCAGTTCAAATATCAAAATTTTCACTAAATTGTACACTTCCCTCAGTAAACATCACACTTAGCGTCAAAAACGACAGAATGACAGCGTGGGAAAATAAAGGTTAAAATGTCAATACAGCTCGGTTACGTTATCTCGCAAAAGTCGTAAATATGTAAACAAGTAAACATAAACAATGAATTGACGTTGACGTTTATCCTACTTAAATTGCGCATGTATACTCAAAATTAATTTCAGCGAAAGTTCTTGAGTGTTGCTTCTGTATAGCTGTAGCCTTAGATGCTGTAGCTGTCTGTTCTGTCAAAGGATACAATTTTGTGCTGGTGTATTCTTTGGTTCTGTGGTCACAGCATAGCATATATCCCTTGTGTCCCTTATGTTGTGGTTAACCTTGGGTAGTCTGTTGTTGTTGATGTTTTAAAAATGGAAGTAAAAGAACACAGTACAAATAAAAAACCACAAGTACATCAAGAAAACATATTTGTTGTTCCTTTAAACATAGTCAAACAAGAAAACATTCTATTCTCGGAATCTTTTCAAAGAATAAAAAATGAACCCGGGGTTTGGTTATTTTTTAAACATACACTATCAGTTCATTTTTAAATCATTACCATTCTCATCATTATATAAAACACTAATTGTAAGTAAAGAAGAGTTAAAAAATGTTTCTTGCTTTAAAATTAATCAAATTATTCAAAATTAATATAATCCATCTGGGAATAGTTAATATATTCCAAAAGTTTTGAATGGGCTATTTCACAAATGCCATTGGACAATATTTAGAAAGTAAGTTATGCAAAAGAACAAATAGAATTTTGTATTTTTTGTTGCAATATGAAAATATCAATCATGGTGCACATTTTTAGGATTAGCAACTTTATTTGTTAAACACATACTGTTTAAGCAAAACTTGTTTATGTTATGTTATAAAAATGGAAGTAAAAGAACACAATCCAAATGAAACATCTCAAATACACAAAGAAAACATATTTGTTGTTCCTTTAAACTTGGTCAAACAAAAAAGCATTCACATGGAGATAGTTAATAATGAAGTGCTATCTTCAGAACCATTTTGTAGAATAAAAAATGAACCCAGTGAAGATGAAGTAAGTCCTATTTCCTTAAAAGGTATTAAACAAAAACAAATTCATAAGGAGATATTTAAAAATGAAGTGCCTCCTTCAAAACTTTTTTGTACCATTAAAAGTGAACCCAAGGATTATGAAACATGTCTTATAAATTTTCAAATACAAACTCAACAATTTGAAGAAGTTGAGTCAACAGACTTTTTAGTAACTACCAAAGAATTATTTGATACCAGCAAGAAAGAAGAGGTTGTTGAAAATATAAAAACTGAACTTTTAAATGAAGAGTGTGACTTGTCATTTATCAAAAGTGAATATGAATTGGATTGTACACAACAATCTTGTAGTGATGAGAAACTTGGAAAAGCAAAGAAAGTTACAAATCTAAAGATAAACTGCAAGAGGAAATACTTATGTATAGTTTGCAGAAAAGGTTAGTGAAAATTCAATTAAATATGCAATTTGGCCATCTATAAGTGTATAAAACTGAACTATGGCATTATTTTAACACTTTCAGTTATTGATTGTTACTGCTTTTTTTATTTAATATTTATACACATTTTAGTAAAGAAATTGTAGCAAGTGCATTGTAATAAAATATTTTTGTTACATATGAAATATAAAAGATATTTATCTTTTTATAATCCTCAATAATGATACGTTATGCATGAATTTTAATCATTTACATTTACAAAATTAATTAATTTTTATTTATTATTGCTTATTAATTTAAAAAAAAAACAATCAAATATAGTTTATATAGTTTACTTTGTCTTGATAAATACTTTATTAAACAAAAAAATCATTTAATTTTAATCTTCACAATAAAACTGCAAAAAAGTAAAAAATCCATTAAGTTACTATAATTACTTCATTTCTTTACATTTTAGTAGATGCAGGTCTTAATTATGTAAAAATATTTGCTCTTAATTAATAATTTTTTAAATTGTTTTAACAAATGGAAACATTAAAAAAATAAAATGTTTATGAAAATATCGGTGATATGGGTTCGACCCAAGAGGTCCACACGACTAACTTCCCAATGGAAAGAATGAAAAAATACCATATGTTTTGTTATAATTATTATAAAAAACGATTTCAAATTGTTTGCAACAAATTTTAATTGTCATTAACAATATTCTGTTTGTCAACCGTATTATTTTAAACTTTTTCTTATCATTTCATAAGCTGTAGCCATTTTCAATTGTTTATAACAATTGAAATTTTTTTTTAATTATTATGATTAATAATCATTTGTTAGTAACAATATTCAATTGTTATAAACAATGCGTGATTATTACTAACAATAATTTTTCACTATTATAGCGTCTTCCTATTCTCTCAATACTGACATAAGTTTAAAATTCTCCAATTCCTATTTTTGTTTTCTAAAACTGTCTCTTTTTATGAAATATTGTCATCATATTTTTCATACTAATATTCCTAACATGCAATAATCATATTATTTAAAAGATCTTAAAATTCTGTATTAAATATAGTATAATTTATAAATTCAGGTAGTTTACCATTTTTTTCAGTTTTTTTATTCTCCAAAAAAAAACAGCTCGACCGATTTTGCTGGAAATCTAATGAGTTCTAAGTTGCGTAATTATGCGTCGAATGCATTTGGTCCCACGTAGATATCATTTTTTGTTCTCCAAACGTACATACGAACATACGCACATACGTACGTACATACACAGTCGTCCACTTAAAAACTTTTGTATTCGACTCTGGGGACCTTGAAATATGTCAAAATGGAGAAATGTCAAAATTCGGGATTCGCAAAATCGCACCCATTATTATAACTTCCCACTGGGAAGTTAATAAAGTTGTTTTTGCTTAATTTAAATCAATATTTTTTTAATGTATTGATTAAGAAATATGTAATTAGATACTTGTCAGTCAGTTTTTATAAAAAGTTAAATTTAAAAACATGGAATAAATTACTAATTAAGTAGGTACTGCCATTTTACAATCTACTTCACCACAGAAGTATTTAGTTAGAGTTGAATGTTTTGAGCTGTGAACTGTTGTGAACTGCCCTTTGACACTAACATAGATTAACAAGAAGGTTAATATATGGCTAATTACTATACTAATTACTATTAGGTACTACAAATGACGTTGAAGAAGGTCGTATAAATTGAGTTAAATATATCATAAAGAATTAATAGAATACTTATAAATTTCATTTAAATTGAAAAACCTTTTTTTATGTAGTTAAGATAAAGAATATCGTCGGCTTAGAGTGTAAACCTGCAACATATTAGATAAATTGCCAGGAGAGACAAAAAACGTTCTTAAACAAATATGAATTTATTTTAAGAAAAGTTTTACATTTCTGAATATTTATTTTTTTACCTTACAATATAAAATAAAAGAAGGTTATTAAATCCAGTATTTATGTTTTTATAACCACTTTTGTGATTCAGCAGGTTTTTTTAATCAAAAAAATTTTTTAAAATAGAACTTAGCAGGTTTTCCGGAAACAAATTTTTTTTTTATCTTTAACTAGTGCAAAATTTTAAATTTAGTTTTAATAACAATTATAAAATAAAAACTTTTTTTTCACAATTATTAGATAGAGTTATTGTATCTTAAATTCAAGATTTCACATTTTAGAATATTTCTTTCAGTTTTGAAATTGACTAAAGTTTGATGATGAAAGTCTTATTAAAGTCCCATTATAGTAGCTTTTCTTAATTTTAATACAAAACAAAAAAGTCTCCAAGTTAAAAAATAGTAGACTTTTTTTCAAATATAAACATATTATTTTCCCTTTTAGCATGTTTCCAGTTTATTGTAAAGTGCTCTGCTCCATAGTATCTTCCGAAATCAGATTATTATTGGTACAGTGGTGGTCGTCAGTCATCAATTCGACCAAGCTTAACAAATGCGAGTGCTGGTCCCTTTACTTATGTATGGTAGTGAATGTTGAGTTTGGCAGAGGAAGGTTGAAAGTATGATCAGTTTTGCGGAGATAAGTAGCCTGAGAAGTATAGCTTGGAGTTTCTCTGATGGATAAAGTGAGGAATAGTGTAATAAGAGAATGCTGTGGTTTAAAAGAAGATGGGTTAACAAAGATAGATAGAGAAATGATAATATTGCTCGACAACTTGGGATAAAAGAAGATTGACGAAACAGATTTATAAGACCAGTGTGAATAGTTAAGTCGGTAGAGGTCGACCTTGGCGAACATATCTCGATCAGAACGACATTGTTTTGAAGAAAGACCAGATCAAGAGCACCAACAAACGAGCATGTATGAGAGCGCTGATGAAAGTAGAAGAAGTGAAAGATGTGTACAAGAATCGTAGCAAATGAAAAAAAGTGGTCTCTGCCTACCCATACGGGAAAAAGGCGTGACTATATGTATGTATGTTAATAGAGGTAGTGGAAAACGGGTTAAGCTATGACCTTAAAAATAGTTGTGCAGAGCTAACTAGTAATGATGGACAAAATTATTAAAATAAGACCTGAAAAAGTACGCTCGATGGTACCGTAAAATGGGATTGCATCTTAGAGCTAAGGCGAAGTAGGTTAAAAATTACATTATAATTTTATTTTAAAAAAAAATTAAAACATTTATTTATTTATTACCCAAAAAGCATTAAATGCTTATTACAGACGTAATAAACTAATATTACTTCTTCTTGTTCAGCCATTATCCATCCACTGCAAGGTGTAGGCCTCTTTCCATTATTTTCTATCCTCTCCTAAGTTTATTATTAAATCTGCCACGTTGTCCATAATATGTTTGTTCTCTTTCAATGTATTTGTTTTCAACTTTTGTCACATTAGCGCAAATATTTGTCCATTGTTCTACAGTCACCTCACTAAATTTTTTTTCTGTTAATTTCCGCACATCATCTAATTTAAAAGTTACGTTGCAAGCAGCTACTTTTTTCTTCACCAAAGCATATATTTTTTTTATTGGATTTAGCTCCGGATGATAGGGTGGTAGACGTAACGTTAAATTGTCATGTTCTGCTAAAATTTCATCAATTATATATGTTTTAGAAGCTGCCTTGTGCATTTTTATAATTGTATAGAGTTCAGCTTTAGTTGCTTTTAACTCATAAAAAATATTTCTTTCAGTAAGCCACTTCTGCATTGCATCTTTTTTTCATGAATAATGGAATGGGGTCTAACAGTGCATTGTGATAAGAGGCATTATCTAATACTAATACGCATTTTTTGGAGCATTAGGAATAAATTTTTCTTTCAACCACTTGACAAAATTTGTATTGTTCATGTCGTCGTGAAAGTCTCCGGTTTTCATTCCACTCATGTTTCCAGATTTTGTCTAAAATAAAAGATTTCAAGAATTAATAAACAAACATTTTAACATTTGAAAGTGAACATGAAAATTTAAAAAAAATATACTCTCCCATTATCTTTTTTGTTTAAATTTACAAAATGACTATTGTATTGTATTGTATTGTTAAAAAACTCGATTTTCTGCGCAAAGTAACTCTACGATAAATTAAACTTTATTTTTACGAAAATGTTAAATAAAATTAATCCATACATATCTTACTGTCAAGTAAATTAATCCACTGCCTACACAAAATATTTTCACAAATTATTTTCCACAAGAGTCTCCACTAAATTAAACTAACAATAGTGAGAATTACTAAATATAATAAATAGCTACTGTTTAAAATTCCGTTATTTTCAACGATAGAATGTTTCTCCAAACCATTCCTTGATTTAAAAATCTCATTATTACAGCCGATAGATGCGTGCTATAGGCAACCAATTATACACATGATTATGCGTAAACTAATAGAAAAGCTGACATCAGCGACCTAAAACTAGACTTGAAATTGTAAATTGATCATGTTTTAAATAGACGATAAAATGGCGTCTCTATGTATAGCATCGTAATATACTAAACAGGATAATTATAGTGTTTGATTTCCTTGAAAAACAAACCAACGTGTAATGGACAGGATGACCGTGCTATGACCCACAATTCCGCAACTTACAGCAAAGCAGGACAACTAGAACAGCGACCAACCCAAGCTATCGAAGATTCAACATCTCATCGAGGCACGGCGAGATTTTAGAAAGGCAGCAATTTATCATACATCCATCATACATCTTCACCTTCACCTTCTTAGCTTCTTTTAATTCTCCCTATTGCTTGCCGTCGCGTCGACAGCTATGCTGCCTCTCAAGCACTGCGACCTATCAGATATTTTGTAAATAACCCTTAATCTATTCGAGGCCCGGGATTCTGAGACTTCGTACAAAGTTTATCAGTTTCCTGGGGGATAAGTTCCTGACATCGGAGGGCTTTAGGAAGGCCCTTTCCAGAAACTTGAGCCTCTTGCAGAAAAGCGCTGGGCATTCGTAAAGTAAAAGTTCTGCAGTTTTAGCGAAGTTCTCGCAGTAGCGGCAACTATCTCTCTCTGTTTTGCCCATCTTTTTCAGGTGATACCTCAGAGGACAGTGTCCAGTAAGGAGTCCCGTCACCAGTTTCAAGTCTTTCTTGTCCAACTCGAGAAGCTGTTTAGCTTTCCTTGGCTAAAGGCTTTTTTGCTTGTCTTTGTCCTGGAACTTTATGCCACTGAGATTTCATTTCATCTGTTTTCAAGCGTCGAACCTCTTATTTCAAGTGGGCTTTGGGGAGTCTACAGAAGGGTTCTGGGCCGGAAAATTGTGTATTTGCCCTTTCCTTGGCAAGGCAGTCTGCTTCCTCGTTGCCTTTAACTCCCTTGTGACCTGGAACCCACATCAGAGTAACATGATTGTTTGCTGCTAGTTGTCTCAGGGTTTGTTTACAGTCCCAAGTCAGCTAAGACTTACAAGTGTATGACTTCAAAGCTTTTAGTGCTGCTTGGCTATCTGATAAAATATAGATATCTGCCCTTCAAGTGTTCCTTTCGATGCACTCTTGGGCACATATCTCTATGGCATGTAATTCTGCTTGAAAGATGGTTGGGGTGTTACCAAGTGGTTTTGAGTGCCTTAAATTTGGCCCTGTAACGCTCACTCCAACCATTTCATCCACTTTGGATCCATCAGTGTACCACACTAAAGCATCCCTTCCTAGTTGAGGTCCGTTCTCTGTAGCAAACTTGGTGGTTGTTTATGACCACTTTAAACTGCATTTCGAAGTCGTACCTAAGTGGCAATATTATGCCAATATCTGTAGGCTTGGACATGGATTCTAGGAAAATATTTTCGATAATCTTCAAATGTCCAATCCGATTTCCTGCTTTAATATTTATTGTCTGCCTAAGTCTAAAGGGACTGATTGCTGCTTCTTTCATTACACATAAGTGAAATGGTGGAAGGTTCAGCATTACCTCTACGGCTGCAGTAGGGCACGTGAATGTTGCCACTGTGATTCCTAGACAAGCTAGCCGCTGCACTTTCTGCAGCTTGACCTGTGTTGAAATTTGTTGTATTTTTGGCCACCATATCAATGAGGTGACCATGGGTTTAATGATCGTTTACCCCCATGTCTTGCCAAAGCTTGCCCCTATAGCTCTGGAAAGAATGTGTTTGAGTTATTTTTTGACGAAGAACTTAAATTTTTAAAAATAAATAAATTTACCAGCTCTTAACATCCTGCGGCATGTCCAGCTTGCCGCTATAGCTCTGGAACGAATTGTTAAGATAGGTAGTAGGATCTTATTTCAAACGTAAATTTGTGTTCTGCGTCAGTATAACTCATAGCTCCACTCGTTTTCCAGTACCATTAATAACATTACTCATTTTTACAAGAATGTCAACACAAGACAGTAATAAGATAACAATACAAATACATACATTTGCAGTTATTTAATTCTTAAAACCTTTATTTACACTATTATCACAGAAAAAATTAATTATTTGCAGGAGCACACATGCCGGCACCGAAAACTCGGTAAAAAATATCTGTTTACATGGAGTTAGCTGCCAACTTTTGAAGTCATCGATTTGACAGTTTTACTCATCACGCGTTTTTGACAATTTAAAAATAAAACTAACGGTGGCTGTATTTTCTCGATTGTATTTTTTTTACTCTTTCAAATGGTATAAAAAACGTTTTAACGATAAAAAATGGATTTAGCAGGTTAAGCCGACGATATGTTGAATATTATTTGTAAACTTGTTTGATCATCTAAAAAGTATATGTTAAATTGAATTTTAACTTTTTTTTTTATTTACAGGTTTTACAAATACAATGACTGGAAAAAAACACTTAACATTTCATTTTTACAAAAAATTGGTGATATGTTTTTTTTGTGGACGCTTCTTTAGGGATCAAATTTTGTATTCTGATCATTGCTATCGGTGTTCTGTAAAAAATCGCAGTTTTAGGTGCAAAAAAAATAAGCAAACACTGAAAGATGAAGTTGGTAAAAAAAAATGTTTGAAAAAGAAAAAGACGTCTGATATCAAACAAAAGAATACATGTATTTGTGAAATTTGTTTAAAACGATTTAAATCGTTAGTATGTTTAACGCGTCATATGCGCATACACACCGGCAAAAAAACGTTTCAATGCGAAATATGTTCAAAACAATTTAATCAACAACAGCATGTGTTGCGTCACATTCGCGTTCGCACTGGTAAAAAACCATTTAAGTGTGACTGTTGCTTGAAGAATTTTTCACGGAAAAGTAATTTAATAGATCACATGCGCATTCATACATGTGGAAAACCATTCAAGTGTGACGTTTGCTTTAAACTCTTTTCACGGAAAAGTAATTTAAAAGATCACATGCGCATACACACCGGCGAAAAACTGTTCAAATGTGAAATATGTTTGAAACAATTCAATCAACAATGCAGTGTGCCTCGTCACATGCGCATACACACTGGTGAAAAACCATTCAAATGTCGTATTTGTTCAAAATACTTTTTACAGAAAAGTCATTTAATAGATCACATGCGCATTCATACCGGTGAAAAGCCTTTTAAGTGTGATATTTGTTCGAAACACTTTTCACGTAAAAGTTATTTAATAGATCACGGGCGGATTCATACCGGTGAAAAACGGTTCAAGTGTGACATCTGCTCAAAAAACTTTTTACAAAAAAACCATTTAGTAGATCACATGCGCATTCATACTGGCGAAAAACCGTTTAAATGCGAAATATGTTCAAAACAATTTAATCAACAACGCAATGTCGTGCGTCACATGCGAGTTCACACTGGTGAAAAACCGTTTAAGTGTGACATTTGCTCGAAACACTTTTCAGCGAAACGTAGTTTGATAGATCACGTGCGCATTCACACCGGTGAAAAACCGTTTAAATGTGACATTTGCTCTAAACACTTTTCACAGAAAAGTCATTTATTAGTTCATATATGCGTTCATTCCAAAGAAAAACCATTCGTACCTGACGCATCATGAACAACATATCGGAAAATAATTGTTTGTATGTGATTCATATTTGAAATGTTTTTTACAAAAAGTGATTATAACCAATTTTTGATAGCGTAACGGGAATTTCGCCGTTACGTATTTATTTTGATTTGTTCAGTTATCGGTTAGTATTGCTAAAGCCAGCACTGGCGTTTTGGTATGTGGTTAAACGAATGTTCTTTAGATAGACTTATTGAAAGAAATCAATTTAATTCTGTCATTATCTGTATAGTTTCATCTCTTTCTGGCTTGAATTATTTAAAAATTAAAATATTTTAAAACATTTTTTCTTTTGAATTTGAGATTTCAACGAGTCAGGTTGATAGCAGAAAAATTTAAAATTAGTCAGTGGATTTTAAAAAATTTTGTTTGAATAGTCTAAAACTGTCGCAAATAGTGGTTGTCAGTATTTGAATTAAGTACACTCACTCTGGATGAGCGTAAGCGAGAGAGAAGGCATGTGCGAAGCTTCGTGCCATAAACGAGGACGCACCGTAGTACAGCCGTTGATTGATGCCCAACCTTACGGCACAAAACGAGTATAAAATTTTCGCGAGATATAGATGGCGCTGGGATCGAAGTCATAGTACCTACATTGAGATTCAGATGTCGTGCAATATTAAATTTAGTTTCATATTGAATAAACTTATGTCCGCATCATCGGGCATGTTTGTCGTGTTCTAAGGTCAAAAAACACGAAACACAAAATAATAGGAATATTATGTTTCCAGTTTCGTTTTCGTTTTATGTTTACATAGTTCGTATTTAATTTAGTAAGGTTATGGTATTTTTTTTTTTTATGAAAATAGTCGCAAAAAGGGTAGACCTATCGTGTGGGCCGCGAACGGCCCGCACTGCGACTATTAGAAGGGGAAGGGATTATAGAAAGGAAATGATTGTGGACACGCTTTTTAAAAAGTTGTAGGTCATAGTTCTCTGAAAAAACTGATTTTGGAAGCTTATTCTATTCCGTAGCAGCCCTGTAAAAGACGGATTCTTGATGAAGATTGGTCCTAGTAGTGTCAATCTTGAGAGTAAATGGGTGAGACTGATCAGCGTGCCGAGTTCTTCGGCCGAATGTGGCCAATGGTGGTACAAGAGTTTTTATTTCTCTGGAGCATCTGCCATGGAAATATCTGTAGAGCAATGACTGGTCTGCAGCTCTTCTTCTATGTTCTAGAGGGTGAAGGTTATCTGTGAGAGTTGAGCTGTTTAGCAAGCGAATGGCTCTTTTCTGAATGGAATCTAGAAGACGAAGAGAATGCCTTGTTGCTGAACCCCAAATGTGCGAGCAATACTCCAGTAGAGGTCGGATTTGAGCCTTGTACGTCGTCAACAGTTGATCAGGAGTAAACCTCAGGAGTATACCTAGTAATTCCTGCTTGTTGACTGTTGAGTGAATTGCTGTTTAATCAAATATGCCTTTACTTACATAGTTTTGATTGTGTCTATGTTATGTTTAACAACAATCGGATTGCTAACAAGGAAGTGACATTTTTTCCTTCCGTTGGAAACGTGCATTTCATTGTAAAGAATGGATGATGAATTGTGGTAATATTCACCTTTATGATCCAGAACCAAATGCATTAAAAAAAAATTGGTATTTGAAAAACATTTTCGCTCTGAGCTCATCTTGTATTTAAGAAAGAAGACAATGTTGAGTTGACTGTAAAGTTCAAGTGCTTCCCAAACAGTCAGGTATGTTACAATTCGATTCCATACATTTTCTTGTATATTTTATTCATAAGGTTATCAATACAATAAAAATAGTTGCTTGTGTATATTGTATCAAAGTACTGCTGACTTCAACTTAAATTGTTGATTGTTGAAATAGTATTAGGTGGGTGAATCTGTGGTATTTAATAAATAAATTATGTCAAAAATAATAAATTCTATTCAAACTTTATAAAATAATTCAGCAATATAGGATGTTAAGAAATTATAAGGGACAGCAATTCTCAAATATAAAATGAAAGATAATGCCACACGAACATATTTTGATTGAGCTTATTATCTTCAAGAGAAATTCCTCAAAATGTTTCAGCTCCCTTAGAGGTTAATTATCAACATACATTCACATAAGTTTCCTCTCTAGTTGAAGTTATTGGAAATACTGATTTTTTGGTAGGTAGTGTTTTTATTAACTTTTAATTTGGTTGATTAAAATCAAAAATTGAGATGAATATCAGACTAACTCTGGTTATGTAGAAAGTTCTGTAAAAAGTTCTGTAGAAATAGGGCTTCATATATTCCAAAAATATATTTTTCAGATGTTCTTCAAGCTCCATCTGACCTAAGTAGTTCTGACAAATCTATGGAAGTTTTAGAACCATCGCAAACTCACTACTTATGCAGGACCTTTAAAAGACCATGCTGCTTCTGATTCGAGTGATTTTTTGATATCACTAGATAAAAAATCTGTGCACTATGTGCGCATATTAGAAGTGAAACTTGTTACGTTTAAACGACTAGGATTAAATTCATTTATACTGAATATATAAGGAATATTATAATGATTGGAGTGAAGTATTTTTAGAACGACATACACTACTGTTTGCATATGAATATTATTCTTAATTTATTTCTGTAATATGTACATTACTGGGTGCTTTAATAGCCATCTTTTGTAGTTTTTTAAACATTTTTTGACAAACTTGTGGATTATACAAGTAGACGTCACGTTGCTAAGTATCTCCCCTCTACAACATAACGCGCATGCGCGTTACACATTTTCGCCAGACTAGCTCGTGTGACGCGACCTTGAATTTTTACTCCCAGCGCGCGTATAGAAATGTTATGAGGAACAAGAGCCAGTACAAGTGGACCTAGAAATGTAACTGCTCTTATGAATATGCCAAGCCCAATTCCATCTGTTAATTCTCCAAAAAAGGCGATGTTGAAATCTATTCTCTATTCTAAGAAATAGAGGTGGCTACAATCCTCAACCAACCCCCAGCGAATCCCGAATAGCATTAAAATACAATACGCACATTAGGTTGATGTCAGCAGTAAAGTCCCCGAATTGTGAAGAAGATTGTGGAGAACTGAATCGGGAAGAACAACATGCTTCTCTATTCAATAGTGAAAAGGAAAATGACAGTTCAAAATGTGTGGAAGAATCACCTTCAAATATCACTATGTTGATGTGTATGTTGCAGGATATCTGTGTTTTAAGTTGTTCAAAAAGTGATTGTGAAAGGTGTAAAGATGAATTTCTCAATAAAGAAGATTTTGTAGAAGCGAGAAAACTATTCATATTACAAAAAATTATGGCATCACTTAAACAAATATTTCATAGTTAACAAGAACAAATGAAGATTTTAGTAATTTGGTGACAAGAGTATGCTTCATAAATTCAATTCTTGTTTTGAAACGTTCAAGTTAGATTATGTCATAAAGGCAAAAATCAGATCAAATCTTGTTTCATTTGTAGAAAATACTTTCAATTGGTTTGAAGTTTGTAAAAACTACAAAATGTTCATCTTGGAACATCTTGTAAAAATTAAATTATATAAAATATTGAAGTGGGAAATTGAGGCTTCAACATCTAATAGGGACAATGAATCATTCAAACCACATAGAAAAATAAGAATTTTACCATCAAAATGAATTGTTATTTTATTTAATGAAATTCATTATTTTTTATTAAGGGTCATCTAGAATAAGTTTTAAGTAAGTAATATTTGTGGAGCAAATCAAATCAAAATTTATTTGGACTGGCTGGTTTTGAAATGAAATCACTGTATTTTCCAAACAGCAAATAAAATTGCACAGGATTGTTTTAAAAAACTGTTAGCTTCTTATTTTTTCTCCTTCTCTCCAGTAAATGAAGATAACTTTTCGAGTTATTATCAAGATACCATTGAGAATCCAACAGTGACTTATCATGTTTTAAACAATTTCATGGAAAGTTAAGTTTTGCGTTCCACTGCCTTGATTCAAATAAAAGACAATAAAGAATAATTACATTTAGCACGATTACTTCTTGATAATGGTTCGCAGAGTTTCTTCATAACTGAGGAGTTATGTCAAAAGTTTAACCTGAAAAGGTTATTTATTTAATATTGTAAAATTTGTTATAAAAAAAAATGGTGCTTTTTTATTTTTGTAATTATTTGTGATGAAACAACAATAGTTGCTTTAATATGTAGAATTTTAAACAGCCAAGTATTGCTTTTCCATTATTTCTTTTTATATTGTTTATGAGTTGTCAAATATTAAGAAAGTGAGTTATGCAACATAACAAACAGAATTTTGTATTTTGTATTGCAGCATGAAAATACCACAGAACTCAGTTTTTTGAGTTCTGTGGAAAATACCATGGCACACATTTTTAGAATTACCAACTTTATTATAGTAAGAAACAGAAACTTACTGCTCGACTGAAACTTGTTTATGATTAATTGATTATGTGTTGATATGTTTTAAAAATGGAAGTAAAACAAGACACTACATTTGAAGAACCACAAGTACATCAAGAAAACATATTTGTTGTTGCTTTAAACATAGTCAAACAAAAAAACATTTACATGAAGATTGTCAATAATGAAGTGCTATCTTCAGAACCCTTTTGTAGAATAAAAAATGAACCCAGAGAAGATGAAACATGTCCTATTTCTTTAAAGGGAGTTAAACACAAACAAATTCATATGGAGATAGTTGAAAATGAAGTGCCCCCTCCAGAACATTTTTTTTTACAATAAAAAGCGAACCCAAATATTATGAAACATGCCTTATACATTTTCAAATGCAATCTCAACAATTTGAAGAAGTTAATTCATCAGACTTTAATTACTACAAGTGATTTATGTGATATCAAAAAAGAAGTAAAAGAATTAAAAAAAAAAAACTGAACTTCTAAATGAAAACTGTGATTTGTCATTTGTTAAAAGTGAATTTGAAATGGATACACAACAATCTTGTAGTGATGAGCAACTTGGAAAATCAAAGAGAGCTACCAATCAAAAGATGAATGGCAATAAGTAATACTCATATTTAATTTGCAGTAAAGGTTAGTAAAGGGGTAAGACTAAATTACAGGATTATTTTAATTAACCCTTTTGGTAAACAGTTAATTTAATTATAAATTCTTTTAATATTATATATCAATTTTTACCATACAGCAAAAAATTATTTATTTTTATTGTAAAACTGTAAAAAAGTGCTGAAAGAATGTATAAATGTTACTTTCAATAATTATCTTTTTAAATTGTTTCAAGAAAGGAAAAAAATTGTATAGGTACATACATAATCGTAAGTTGTTTTTAAAATATTTATTTCAATATATTTAATGTATGATTATCACCTGAATTTTAATTTTTGTAAAAAGTTTAATTTGTTTAAAATGTTTTGAAAATATTAAATAAATTAAGTCAAATATGTTCAAAGTGATAAAGAATTGATTTATTAATTTTTTTTTAAATTTTAAACTTTTTTTGAGAACAAATTCAAAATAGTTTGAGAAATACCTACAGTTTTGATTTAACATTTCTTTTATTTGCAGACTTCACCAATGCATCCACTAGAAAAAATCTCTTAAGTGTTTATTTTAATGAAAAATTGGGTACATGTTCATGTTGTGAATACTATTTTAATGATAAAACTTTGTATTTTAATCATTGTTGTAAGCATTTTGTAAAAAGGCAAAATTAATTGCAAAACATTAAAATGCAAAAAGCAAACACAAATAGATGAAGTTTGCTTGAACCAGTTATTAAAAAAGAAAAGTTACCAGATTCTAAACAAAATTTTTTTTTAAATGTAACATTTGCTTAAAACCGTTTATATTGTCCACATATTTAACGCGTCACACGAAAACCGTTTAAGTGTGACATTTGTTTAAAATATTTTTCACAAAAAAGTCATTTAATAGATCATTTTCGCATCAACACTGGAAAAAAACCATTCAAATGCGATATTTGCCCTAAAATCTTTTCACAACAAGGTCATTTAATAGATCACTTGCACATTCACTCTGATAAAAAACCATCTGAATGTGATTTATGTGCTAAATAGTTCAGACTGTACCGACATTTAAAGCTTCATAGACGCATACACACTGAGGAACAACTGTTCAAATGTGACATGTGCTGGAGAACTTTTTAAAAAAAAGTCAGCTAATGGTTCACTCAAACATTCACACCAACAAAAAATCATTTAAATGCAAATTTTGCGCGAAATTTTTTACAGAAAGTAACAGCTTGATCTGCCACATGCGCTTACATACCGGCGAAAAACCCTTCAAGTGTGGTAGTTGCTCAAAAATTTTTTTTAATAAAAGTAGCTTAGTATATCACATGCCCATTCACACCGAAGTGTGATATGTGATTTTCACAAAAAAGTAATTTAATAGATCACATTCGCGTTGCAAATAATTATACACTTTTTTAACAATTAGTTTACATGATGTCATTTTTTGTATTAAAGTACCAGATTTTGGCCTTTTATAACATTGCGATTTGTGATTAAATATTAAGTGCTAAAATTATCATTTGTAGAATATTGTAAAGGTAAGTTCTGTTTTTTTTGTCACAGAAATTGTATTGTGTTTTCAAATTTGAGTTGAATTTTCTTAATTCATTCAATTCCCAAATTAAAAACCTACTACCTTGCTAAACTTACTAAAATGACTGGTAGTATGCTTTTATATCATTCTAGAAGTACCTAGAGTGGATGTTGAAGTAAGTCGATCTGATCAGTAGAATCTTCTTTTCTTAGAAGAGGTGATAATGATAATAAAAATGATCAATTATTTTGTAGTTTGACCATAGTAGTTCAACAGAAGTTTGACCTTACAACAATAATTTCGATTTTACCTGTTACCTTCGTGGTATTAATTCATGGTAATTTTAAAAATGTACTTTAAAAACACATTTAATGATAAATCATTAAAATTATTTACATATTACATACATATTTTCCCATAGAGTTAGGCAGATACCGCTTCTTTCCACTTGCTATGGTTCTTACATACGTCTTTCGCTTCTTTTACTTTCATCAGCTCTTTTATACATGCTCGTCGGTTGCTGGTACTATTGACCTAGCCTATTTTTAAGACAATTTCGATCTGATCGAGATATTCCACTTTTTATCCTTTAATCAGCACCTCGCATTTTGTCATGCTTTCTTCTCCTTTTAAAACCATTACTTACATTTACTTTCATCCCTTTGATTTCCAGGGTATCATGTACGAGTATAATATCAACCATCGCCTGCGATTCCTTTTCTGATAAGTTATATGCTGGTTTAATAAGTTAGACAGTTCCCGAAATGAACTTCAATAAAAATTATAATAAGCTTGAGAATTAATAATGTATTTTAAAAGCTTCACTTGAACTCTCGGACGGTAGTGTTGGTGAGACGTGTGGTGACTTGGTCTGTGACCCCTCGATGATCATCGGTAAATAAAACTATTCTATAGGAAGGGGCAGCCTCCCCCCCCCCCGATAGTCATCGTTGACATATGGTCTGACAAACCCTAACCAACTTTTTGTTCCAGCAGCACTCCGAGCCTAACCTAACCCGACCCTACACCGACTCGGGTTAAGTTTAACACTCGAGCATAAATAAGCTCGCACTGCAAGACAGCGTACAGTTGTGTTTCAAGTGAAGTGTCCTCCAGATGTCCACCGCGCCATCAGCAATAATGTGCTGTGCGTTAAATGGATCAACAATAAGCCCACTAGTTTCTACGCAGAGCCGACGGATGGGGATCGCTTTCAGAGACCTTCTGGCTAGACCTTGTGACGCGCTGTCGTTAAAAAATTTTAGTGTAGGGTTAGGTTAGGCTCGGAGTAGTGCTGGAACAAAAAGTTAGTTAGGGATTGTCAGACTATATTTATGATGTTTTTTTCGTGTATTACTTGGTAAACAAGCCTCCGCACCACGTCAAGGTGTAACACTGCGGGGGTCAATGATGACCATCGGGGGTCTGCCCCTCCTAGAGAATATAGTTGTACTTACCGATGATCATCGAGGGGTCACAGACCAAGTCACCACACTCCTCACCGCCTCCACAACTTTATTAAATATATACATACATATAGTCACGCCTTTTTCCCGTAGGGGTAGACAGAGACCACTTCCTTCCACTTGCTACGGTTCTTACACACATCTTTTGCTTCCTCTACTTTCATTAGTGCTCTCATACTTGCTCGTCGGTTGTTGGTACTCTTGACCTGGCCTTTTTTCAAAAAAATGTTGTTCAGATCGAATTTGTTCGCCGAGGTCGACCTCTACCGACTTGTCCATTTACCCTCGCCTTATAAATTTATTTCGTCAATCTTCCTTCATCCATCCTTTCTACGTGTCCAAACCATCTAAGAATTCCTTTATCTATCATTGTAACCACATCTTTCATTTACACCACAGCATTATCTTATCTCACTATTTTTTACTTTATCCAACAAAGTCACTCCGGCTATACTTCTCAGACTACTCATCTCCGCAGCATTAATCCTATTTTCATGCTTCTTCTGCCAAACTTAACATTCACTACCATACATAAATGTAGGAACCAACACTCCTCTATGCACAGCCAGACGTGCCTTTTTTGACACTTTCTGGCTGTTCATAAAGCTATACAGTGCCCCATTCACTTGTTTTCCTGCCAACACTCTTCGCTCAATGTCACTGTCATACTTTCCATCTCTCGTAAACTTTGTACCCAAGTATACAAACTCATTTACTTGTTCTACTCTTTCTCCCTTCATCAGAACTTTACAGTTTGCCATGATTTCTTCTCTTTCAAAAATCATTACTTTCGTTTTGCTTATATTTATTTTTATACCTTTGATTTTCAGGACATCATGCATAGCATTAACCATCGCCTGCAACTCCTCTTCAGATGACGCTAATATGACTTGATCATCGGCGTAAAGAAAGCATTTGATGATCAAATCATTCATTTTTAATCCATACGCACTCTCTTTCAAATCTTTTAAACAATAGTCTGTGTATAAGTTAAACAGCCAAGGCGAAGTCACACATCACTGTCTTACACCTTCTTCGATGTTAAACCAGTCCGTGTAAGCTCCGTTTATCCTGACACAAGCAGTGGAATCCTAGAAAGTGATTTCAGTTCTCGCATTAAACTACCATTAACCCCATACATAGACAATGTCGACCACAATTTACTCTTCACCACTCTGTCACAGGCCTTTTCCAATTCTATAAAACCGCAATAGACCTTTTAACTTTTAGCCAAGAATTTTTAGACTATACCTTGTAATGAAAAGACCTGATCCATACATCCCTTTTCTCTTCTAAATCCTTCTTGCACATCCCACTATGCTGAGTAACTAATACCTTGGTAGTTCTTACAGTCTTGCTGCGAACCTTTTTTCTTGTAAAGCGGCACGATAACGGCCTTGCACCAGTCGTCTGGTACGCTACCACTTCTCCAACAAATGTGAAAAAGGTGGTACAGCCTTTAAAACGCATTCCTCACCTTTTACCATACCATCTTGGTTTCTGATTTTTTTTCAGTTGCGAGGTAGTATTTTTACCTCTGACTGTTCTTATGTACTTCCAGAAGAGTTTAATATTGTTTTGGAAATCGTCAGATACCTAACCTTCTATCAAATTCATCTTTATCACTCTCCTTCTTTATTGCCACAACCTCTTTTGCCACACCTTTTAATCTTTTATACTCATTATTTGCCTTGTTTACATCCTCAATCGTTGCCTTTTGCGTTCTTTGATTGCCTGGTAAAAAGATAAGAGTAAGAACAAAATTTTTTTCGATATTCCATTGGGGTAAAAATAAACAATGAAGAAGGAATGTTTAAGCAATCACTTTAATTTTCTTTTAATAATCACAAAATCAATGTTCAATAACTATTGTTTTGAAATTTGTTTCCTCAAAAATCTTTTAAAAATCAAATTTTAATTTGAAACTGTTCTTAATTAAAATCTGAAATAAAGCGTGGTTGGCTCCTGCTAATTGACTTCATTTCTAATGCTTATTAGAATGTTTATAAGATGGAAAATTAGTCATTTGTGCATTCATAGACGAACCGAATAATGTGGGTCAAATCTAAATGGTGTTAATTATTGACCTTTGCAAACTACAACTAAAATATTCGATATTACTAATATTTCCATAATCCAAAGGGAATCTCTTTAATTTTTTAATTGCAAATTAAAATATGGATTCCTATGAAGTTATTGAGACCAATGAAATAGCAAAGTATTTTAATCCTGTTAAATGAAACCTGAGGCTTATAACGTCAAGTAAGGATTCATCGAATCCATTGTGTCAGTTCCAATATAGCTGTTAGAGATCATTCACTGAAAATTCGTGAAGTTTTTGTTTTAGTTTTTTATGTGTATTCACTTTTAAAAAATGGTAAGTATTTTAAAAAAATAATAATATTCCCTCGATGTCTTTTGTTTTTTTCATACATAAGTATAATTTTTCAAACTGAAGTCACATGTTCTTTACTTTTATAACAAAAAAAAGCCATTTACCTTTTACACTAGATGTATACAAACGAGTACCTATATTTGTTTCTAAAATTATATCTATTGCATTTTTTAAACTTTAACTTGAGATATTTAATATTTTATTTATTCTTGCCTATTTTTATGGCCATATATTGGCTAAATTTCCCGAACTGACTGGCACTATTACAGCATGCCTTTTTTAGTGATTATTTCAGGCAGTACCTAATTTCAAAGCTGCAAACATAAGAAAAATCTTAACCATAATTTTATTACAACGTTAAATTTAATTTAAAAAAATGCAGCAATTTACCCTTTACACCAGATGTATACAAACGGGTACCTATATTTGTTTCTAAAATTATATCTATTGCATTTTTTAAACTTTAACTTAAGATTTTTAATATTTAAAACTGCATGCCATCAATATTCGTACGATTATAAGTTGTACTACAAAAAAATTAGTTTTTGTATGAGAAAAATTAGAAAGTCTAGTGTAACCGCGAAATGGCGTAATTTACACAGATCGGAGAGGGGCTTACAAAATAAATTTTATTAAAAAAAATTGGTTGTCTGTAAAGTCGGTTTACGGACGATAATTTTACGTGATAACGTCATAAGAAAACATTGATGAAAAATTGCCTACTTTTATGAATTGAATTATTATTACTGAATTATCATTATTACATGTGGCAGTTGACGGTGTTTCTTCTGATGCGTTTAAAACTAATGCCGGGGTCCCCCAGGGTTCCATCCTGTCCCCACCTTATTTCTTTTACACATCAACGACCTCTTGAAAACCACCACGAACCCCATTTACAGTTTCGCAGACGATAGCACACTTTCGGTGAATGATACAAATAGACTCAGGCAGGAACAGGTTGATTCCATCAATAGAGATCTTAAAGCAATCGTCGAGTGGGGAACCAACAATCTTGTTCAGTTTAACGCCCAAAAAACACAAAGTGCCACGTTTTCCAAGAAAGTGAATTCCTCAAATCATCCCATTACAATGTCCGGAAATACCCTTGAACCAAGTCCCTCCATCTTAATTTTGGGAGTCACGGTGTCCAATAATATGTCTTGGCATGACCATGTTGCTAACATCGCAAAGTCGGCAAGCCAGAGGCTAGGTTTTCTGTGGATAGCCAAAAAGTTTTTTACTCCTGATCAACTGTTGACGACGTACAAGGCTCAAATCCGACCTCTACTGGAGTATTGCTCGCACATTTGGGGTTCAGCACCAAGGCATTCTCTTCGTCTTCTAGATTCCATTCAGAAAAGAGCCATTTGCTTGATGAACAGCTCAACTCTCACAGATACCCTTCACCCTCTAGAACATAGAAGAAGAGTTGCAGACCAGTTGACACTACTAGGACCAATCTTCAACAAGAATCCTTTTTTTACAGGGCTGCTACGGAATGGAATAAGCTTCCAAAATCAGTTTTTCCAGAAAACTATGACCTACAACTTTTTAAAAAGCGTGTCTAGGTCTACCCTTTTTGCGACTATTTTCATAAAAAAAAAAAAATTATATAATACAAAGGAAATAATTAAAAATTACAATTTTTTCGATAAATTAACATTTATTTGCACTCGTTAATTCAAATATCTATTTTCTGTTTATCTTCTACTCGGACGCATCGGCCGATGGAGTGGAAGAGAGATAGATGCGTCACAAGCCGAAGGCTTAGACCGATCGTACCTCTCTATCGCTAGTTCCGCGCTCTCACTTGCACGCTCGGCTCGGGCGGAACGTGACAATGAGTCATGCATAGATGCAAACATAAGAAAAAGCTTAATCATAAGTGAGATTTATATTTTACTTGCTCAGTTGGTCAACGATTGCTACCGTTTTTATGCTCACCAGTCGGCGCCACTGTCGAGTAAAGCCCTGAAGTACAGCTTTTAAAGTTTGTATTACGGGCGTTAAAACTAAGTTTACATTTAAATAACATTTTGAGCATGCCGCAGTGTTGCGCAGTACCGTTTTATTCGAAAAAAAAAGAACATAAGTTTCCAAAAGATAAAACTGTCTTATTCGTTAATCCGTAACTCATATTTGCCGTAATTAATCTCGGATATTGCAAAATATTCACAACATTATTCTAATTAGAAATAAACCCCTCGTAGCACACCCATCATCATCACAGTCATAACATCTTGTCAGATGTGTTGTGAACTGATTTTATTGTCAGTTGTTGCTGGTATTGGCCGAGGCAATACTGATATATAATTTGTCGATTGCTCTCCTAACGGTGTTTTTGCCATCCCATCCGATTAGAAGTCAGTTCAAAAGCACCGCTGACGTTTAGATAAAGACACATCTTTGTTAGATTCACCCAGCGTATAGGAGATCGACCACGTCGTCGACCAGTGGTGGGATGGCTCTGCACAACTAGTTGTCCATTTTGTCATTCCTGTGAATGTGTCCAAAAAATATCAGAGCACGCTTCAATACTATGGAGGATAGGCGCTTTGGATTTGACGCGTACAGAAAGATGGAAAAAAAACCAGGGATCGGACCAGAGATATTTTAGTTGTCTTGGTGATGTTAGAGTCATGCCATTATTCTATTGAGTATTGTCATGGCTATTCGTGCCTGTTGAATGCGCCGGCGAATTTCTTTTTCGCTGCTGCCTGTGTTTTTAATTAACGATCCGAGGTATACAAAGTTCTACACCACTTGACAGCTTCCAACTTGGGAGTTTTGAGGATGATTGTTATGTTCTCTGTCTATAATTATCACTTTTGTCTTGTAATTGACTTTAAGGAGGCCGTAAGCCTCGCTAGTTTGTTCTAAGGTATTAAGGATAGCTAATAGTTCAGCTTCTGCGGTTGCTAGAACTGTGTCGTCAGCGAATCTCAAGACATTCTAGTTCCACCAATAGTTATACCTCCCTCCCAGTGGCCCAGCACCTGTCGCATGATGAATTCAGAGTAAGCGTTGAAGAGCATAGGGGGTAGTATACAGCCCTGACGAACTTCTTTTTCCGTTTTTGTTTCGGCTGACAGCATGCTGTCTATTCGCACATGAGCTGCGTTGCTTTCATAGAGTTGTTTAGTAATTTATATTAGATGAGCGGGAACCCCCATGACATGCAGAACATCCCATAGTTTAGCCCATTGTACCTTATCAAAAGCTTTCGAGTAGTCTACGAAGCATATATATATATATATATATATATATATATATATATATATATATATATATATATTGAGATGATATAATATTGAAGTAAGAAAATTTAAAACAAATTACATGGAAATAATCATTATTACATTGAAAGAGCTCTGATCGAAAATCTCAAAAGATCCATTAGAAAGGTTTTTAGACAAAGATAAATAGAGACATAAAATATTAACTGTTTAATATCAAGTCTATGTATTAATTTAATATAACAGCTGTAAATTTTATGTATCTTTGTAAGAATAATGTTAACTTGGGTGATTTAATAATTTTATAGCATCAGAAAACTTGTTTGTCAAAAGGTAATATTGTAGAAAGGATATTTTCTTTAATTTGACCTCTACAGAGACAGGAAGTATACCAAAATAATTCAGGTGGTCTCCTTTATCTGAAAATAGCAATATCGGTTAATATTAAGAAAAACAAATTTTGAAAGGAACTAATAGTTATGAGAAGAATACCAATACAAAGAATCTTCCAAAACTTTGGTAATTTATAGAGAATTGTCATTGCCAACCCAGAATTAACAATATTTATTTAACAAAATATGTAAAGATTATAACATAGTTTATCAAGTAATCATAATAATTTGATTTCTATTTAATTTAAAATTATAATGTAAAATACAGAAGTGTTAAATCTTACCTTATTAAGAAGATTTTGTATTTTTGAGTCCGTCTCTATCGATCTTGCCGACGGCGTCGACCGAATTTAGGGTGAATATTTAATGAGCATAGAAGACACTGGATAATTCGAGAAATTAGTGGACCTTAATTGGAACACTGACGATTTTTCGAGAACGGTGATTTAGAACTATAAAAAGGACAGCGGTCGCAAAGACTAATTTAACGTCACTAAATACTAACCAAATATAGTATTGATATTTTTGTAAACAAAGAAACAAAATGACAAAAATGTCAAAAAAGGTGATATGTATTCAAATATAAGTTAATTGATCCCTAATTAGACATCTACCTATACAACAGTGGCGTAGGTAGTTTTTGTTATGGTCTCATGTTATTTCACAAAATTTGTTGTTATCAGCATAATAAATCGATAGTATAAATTGTTGTTTATATGGCTAATTTGCATTTTTCTCGAGTTTTTATTTGATTTATCACAAGGTAGGGAATGCTATTCAACATTTTAAAGAAGGAGTGTGGGATGTTTAACGGGGTGCCACTTGGAAACAGCAGAATAAAACATTTTTAAACTTCCCCCTTCATTTAAAATTCTACGTGTTTTTTGATTTTTTTTTCTTTAACGCAAAATCTAAAGTTATTTGGACTGGCTGGTTTTGAAATGAAATCCCCAGCGCTATTTGAGCAGATAATTTAGGTTTTGCCCTTTTTCTTGCTTTTGTACAAAGCCCAGAATAGCGAGATAATTAATGAAATTTCCTTTTATTTATTTAACAGCAATGATTATATACATTCTTTAAGATATTTCGGTGGCTTATGAATTGTATGAAATTGATCCCCTCTTTATCTTGATCGATTCTTCATCGATTTTCTTTATCATCAGCTAAGGTCCATTGGCCACTTCTTTTTTTAATCTTTTGTTATTACGTTTTTGTATTCAGTGATAATGTGCAGTTTTTTGTTGCTTATATCTAGGAAAAGTTTAAAAAATTCTTTAATATTTTTACCTAATGTATTAAAAAAATTACATAATTCATACATTACCAAACCTTTCAATATTTTTATTTAAATTAAATATATTAAACGAATATAGTATAAATACATAAAATAGTAGTAACAGTATATCTAGCATTACTTAAGCTTAAAAGTATAAAATTACCCAAGTCATTCGAGATGGAACTTCCATACGTTAATTCGCAAATTTTGCAGGGCTTCTTATTTAACAATTAATAAAAAAGCTGCAATTAATTAAAAACTTACCAAAATTAAACCATTTTTAAAATTATAATTTTTAATTGTTTTTGTAAGTACCAAAATATCTGATATAGTAAATTAAAAACAATAGGTTTCGAAGCAAATTAAAAAATGCTTTATGTTAAATACAGCATAACCTACTAAATAATTTAAAGTTTAAGCTAGTCTTAATTGTAAAATAATTAATTATAAAAATATGAAATAAAAATGTTGTAAAACTCGTTTGCAATCTATTATAAGAGGAATAGAAATTCTTAGACGGCGCCACATTTAAAATGATAAGTAGCCCAAAAATGTAGTGTCGTCATGTGTTTAATATTACGATAGTTACAACCCCCGGTTAACGTAAAACACATGTGTGCTATTACAAAGCAAGCTTTTTTTCTAGAAAATAGAGCAGTTGTTGTTACTTACTCTCTCGAAAGAAGTTGATATTTTACTCTCGAATGTGAATTTAAAAATGTCTCGAAACTTAAAAAAAACGAGCGAGCATTACAGGAGTCGCATATGATATTATTTGAAATAATTTTTCATAACAAACAATAATTCTGTTGGTGAATGGTTTCGTTTTGGTAGGCGGGGCATATTTGATGGCTGTTCAGAAATTGGTCACGTTCTGGAGATTCATTCTTCTTATTTTTGTAAGGAAGCAGCCTTGTATTTTTAAGTACAGGTACCCATGTTCCTTTAATTTTAAGTGTTACTTCAAATTTACGCACCACATCTGCATATTACCCGAGGATTTATAGAGAATCGATTAAAATACATAAATACCAGCAGAACTTTAATAAATTTAAAGAAACACTTAAAATTAATAGAACATGCGTACCTGTACTTAAAAATACAAGGTTGCTTCCTTACAAAAATAAGAAGAATGATCTCCGAAACGTGACCAATTTCTGAACAGCCATCAAATATGCCCCGCTCACCAACCTGCGATCGCGACATACAAATGTCATAGACTGTCAGCCTTAAAAAGCTGACAATTATATCTCCATAAGATGCCATCCACTAGAAATGGCGAAACGTCGAGTATTAACCCGAAAAACCATTCATCAACAAACGATGGCTTCGAAAGTCTTTTACAATATGTAAAACAATAATTCTTTTTATTGAAAATCGTATTTTTTTTAATTGACACTAAAAGTAACAGAAATCAACTTTAAAATTTAAGAAAGCTAAATACTGAAATATTTTATTCGAATAATTATTATTTATTATTACTTACTTTATTGAGACTTATTATTAACAGTAAATATTTATTAATATAGTTTACGCGTATAACAGCAAGCTTTTTACACAACACTCTCGGAAAATTGGTTGACGACTATCTGACGGCCAACTCTAATCGCGCGCTCATTTGTTAAATCAATTAGCGCGTGCTTCCGAGACTCACTGTTACTTTTACACATTACACGAAATCACTCCCACAAATTACGAGTTAGCGAGAGGAAGATGTTACTCATGCAAGAAAGCGAAAGCAAAGATGTTACGAATCAAAAATGTAAAACTTTACGTCTTAATAAAAAATACTATTATGTAAAAATTAAGTTTAGAAATCTCGTGATCTCGATCAGATGATTCTCGTTAGTAAAATTTAAAAAATGGGTATTTCTCTTGCATACCCAAAAGTGCTCTTTTTAAACTCAGCAATTGACTGTGACTTTTTCTGTTGTTACGTTTTTGTTACATTAAAAAAAAGTGATAAAAATATGTTGTTTAATTGGAACTGTGATCCAAAATATAAAATACAAAAAGTGCAAAGAATAAAAGACTCTCAACACAGTAAACCACCTAAACCTATGGAGATATTAAAACACATATGGTTGAGCGAGGATAGCAAAACGCCTCTCCAAAAATTTATAAAAACTTAAAATAATTATTTTATTACTTTATGATTTTAATCTAATACCTACTTGGATAATTTCTTTAATACATCAAAAGTAGAATTATTAAATTTACCTAAAATAAAACAAAATATCAAAAGATTATATAAGATCATAAGATTAAACAAAACCTTAATTTAAATTAAAAAGTTTCGGTTAAAAAAAACTTTTGTTTTCAAACCTAATGGATCATGCTCACTTCACTTCATTGCGATGACGTGAGTTTTTTATAAAGCTCTACCAACAATTTTAGAATTTAATACACATTATGAAAATTGGATACGCAATCGTAATTGGTAGCATCATAATCATGATTTGGATTTCGATAGCAGAGTCCAAAGAAACGGAATCAGTTAACTATCCACCTTGTTTCTTTAACCCATTGTGTAGCTGTTCCAAATCTGTACCCGATTTAGGATTTGTAAGATGTCAAGATGTTCATTTACCAAGAATACCAGAAACTGTAAATATATCTAAAGTTTTCATGCTTCATCTAGAAAACAATCAAATGAGAACCATTGAACCGTACTTTCTGCAAAGCACTGGTAAGTATTTAATAGTTGATTTTTATTGCCAATTAAATTTATGGTATTATTAGCTCACGCCTGCGATTTCTTTCACTAGTCCATTGAAAAGTTACATTTGTGGTTGCGTTTTTTAGAGGACGCAATTTTATTTTTTTGATGTGTAGTTATATCGAAAAATATAAATTTTTTTCTCGAATCTCTAAAGATTTTCGCTTATAACTTTTTTATTTATAGTTCTACGACAAAAAATTACTGGACCAAAGTTGTAGAGAATTTAGTTTGCAATAAAAAATGTTAATAAATTTTTTTTATCAAATAAATAGTTTAAGAGATATATCGTAAAAACAATTTCAACCCCTATTTTCAAGATGGCGGCCGTGGGACAAGGGTGGCGACCCCACAAACTTGGTCTTAGCTTTACACTGACCCCCCCTACACATCAAAAAAATAAAATTGCGTCCTCTAAAAAACGCAAGGTAAGGCCTAAAAAATGTAACATTTCAATGGACTACACATAGATTGTAGAATTTGATTGTAAAAAATATGCTTTACGGATCATCGCATTGATTGAGACGAAATGGAAAAAAAAAATTATTGCTGTTGAGAGTAAGTCGATCATTTACTTATTAAGATCTCTCTTTTTCGAGCACCTTAGGTACAGTATATTAATTAGGTTAGATGATAAATTGTGTAGGATTTAAAACAAATTATATAATGTCCTTCTCTCTCTCTCTCTCTCTCTGTAGCTTACAACCCGGGGTGGGTCTTCGCTGACATTACAATTTGCCTCCACTTGCTGCGGTTCATCATAAGTTCTTCTGATCGTTGGACATTTAGGGTCCGTAAGTCCGCTGCAATATTATCTTTCTACCGCATCCTTGGCCTTCCCAGTGGCCGCTTTCCTACCGGGTTCTCTTCTCACACCAGTTTTACGACACGTTGGTTTTGTCTCTTCACATGTCCGGCCCATCTCAATCTCTCTGCCTTTATTATTTTTACTATATCTGGTTGGTTATATAGTTCTTGCACTTCTCTGTTAGTTCTAATTCTGTGTTGTTGTGTGGCGTTGTCCTTGATTGCTTCATATATCCTTCTAAGAATTCTTCGTTCTGCGATTTTTAGTCGTTTATCATTTTGTTTTGTCATCGTCCATGTTTCACATGCATATGTCATTATAGGTCTTATAATTGCATGATAAATTGTTACTTTCGTACGGCGGGTTACATTCTTTGATTTCATTATTTTTTGTAGCGCAAAACAGCAGCGATTGGCGAGTGAGTTCAAAGTAATTCCCGTAAACGGTCAACTGAGTTTATTGGGCTTTTATTAAACCTTTTTTACGTTTTCCTGGCAAAGAGCAGTCCGGGTCCGAGGCAGTATTACAACTTTCATAACTAGTTGGTTTTTCCGAGGGTGGGTAGTTGGCCCCCTGCTTAACCCTCCTTTAACCGGGCTTGGGACCGGCAGTGTGATCTAGTGAACTACTCAGTTCACCCACCGATCAGCACAAGCGGAGTACTCCATGAAGAAAGATTGGTGAAACTGGTATGGGAAGAGACTCTAGCAGGTAAAAGACCTTTGGGCCGCCCCCTCATGAAATAAACGTTCCTTTCGATACAGACTTGATGGAAGATCGAGACTATTGGAAGAAAGTAGTACAGTCAGCCAAGACCCACCCTGGGTTGTAGCGCTAACCGAAGAAGAAGAATATAATATGTACAGTTGTATTCATAGAAAATGGGTACATTTAAATTTTTATAGTGTAAATAGGTTTTGATTGAATTTGATTTAAAAATAAAGCCTGTCAGTGTCAAAATTTTTTAAAATGCCTCTTCATTTAACTGAATATGAAAAAGCTCAAATAATAGCCAGAATTAAAGATGGGTGATTAATACATGCAAATTTTACCAGAAGGAGCAACAAGACTATTTCAAGAATTAAGCAACGTTGGATTCAAGAGGGGTCTTTGAGAAGAAAAGTTGGTACTGGTCTGGCACTCATTTCCGTCCTCGAACAAGATGATGCATTTCTGGAATATCTAAGAGCAAATCGTTTGGAAACTGCAAGAAATGCTGCCATTGACACATGATTTCCTGGGTCTTAACCTACCGCTAGCAGAAGAGTCAAAGAATCCTACTTAAAAACCGCGTATCTGCAAAAAAAAATAATGCTTGCAGGCTTGTTTTCTTTTCGCCCTAAATTATAACTACCGCGACCATTAGTTTTGGAACACGATAGTGTTCACTGATGTCTGTCTGGTCTAGGGGGCGTTCAAGTATTACGTAAGGCAATTTGGGGGTAGGGGGGTTCGAACAACGCGTTATGTAACATTGTTTTTTTTATTTAAATTGTGACTTTTAGGTAAAAATGATCACATAGGTGTTACGTAACGGGGGGGGGGGAGTAGAGTACAGAAAAATGTTACGACGCTTTACATAGGGGAAAGGGAGGGTCAAATATCTTTAAAAATTGCGTTACGTAGTACTTGAATGTCACACTAGCGATCTTGCTTTCAGACATGAGTGATTTTCAATAAATGTATGGGGTAATACTTGAATGTCCCACTACCGACCAGACAATACACGATTTGAAGAACGCTACACTAGCGATCTTGCTTTCACACATGAGTGATTTCAGTAAATGTATGGGGTTGGATAAGTGCTTATGGATTTAGTGTCTGCGGGCAATTGGAGGGAAGATTTAACGCCGAACATTACATGTCCATTCTGGAAGATATAATGCTCCCATCTGTTGGGCAAATATATCCAAATAACTCATTTATCTTTCAGCATGATAACTGCCCGATCCATACCAGAAATGCTGTAAGGGAATGGTTTCATAGTAATAATATTGAAGTCTTGCCATGGCCCGCTTACAGTCCCGATATTAATCCCATAGAAAATGTTTCGAGCCTAATTTTAAAAGAAATATATAAAAGAAATTTTAGATCAAACGTCTGAAACGTCACTACACAGTTGACTCACTGTACCGTTTTTAGCAGAATCTTAATACACGTTCACTGTAGTTATATTATAACTAATGTAAATATAGGAACCAGTTGATGAACTGATTTCTTCAAGTTTCTTCATATGAACACACAATTTACTTATTGTTGTATGTACATTGTAACAGATTGTAAATAAAGCTGGAATTAAAAAAAAAAAAAAAAAAACAATTCTAATGAATTATGGGAAGTTATTCACGAGTGCTGGGAAGAGCTTAATCCAAATGTTATGGTGAATTTAATTAACTTAATTCCAGACAAAGTGGTTTAAATAGTCGAAAAAAAATGGTCATGTGACCAAGTATTAAATTTTTATAATTTTATTATAAATCATATAATAAATATAAATTATAGTTTTCTGTTTTATCATTGTTATTGGTTACGATAAGTTTAAAAAACTTGCGTTGTAGAAATATTCTATAATACAATAAAATCACTTTTCACATTTTATGTTTGTTTTTGTCTATCGTCGTCGATAAGAAAAGCCTCTAGTCATAAGACTTGTACCCATTTTCAGTGAATACAACTGTAGCTACCAAAATAGGTGATTTGAAGTCAGGGACACCTAAATACCATATCATAAGTTTTATTTGTAAATATTTCGATGTGCAGACACACTTCCGTTACAGTTTTATAATAGTGTAGATTCTCAAATTTAGTTTTTTTCGTTGATTTATAATAACTTCTTTTAAACATGCACGTTTTTTCTGTTTACAAATACCTAATTAGATTTTGATTAATTAAATAGTAGAAAGAAACCTTAAAATTATGGTTGAACTTGGATTAAGGATTAAAATTACAGTAACTATGGATTACAGTTTTATTGTACAAAAATTGGAAATTTTGTGTCGAACAGAAATTATAAGAAACCCTAAAAGTAGGCAATCATTTTGAAATATTTAAAACCTCTTTATCAAAGAAAATATGACAGGGATACAAAAGCAGATAATAACTTTGTTCGTGGGTTACTTTTGAAACCGATTCCGAACTAGAACCGAACCGATAAAGGATTATTTAAAAAACGCATGTCCAGTTATTTAACCAGTTCTGAATTAATTTACCGCGAACGACTTGTCCAAAACTACTAAATGATTACGTTTCCAATTTCCTAACCTAAATAAAAGGTTAATATTTAATATGTTCTTTCGTGACACTGTCTTTCCTTGTTTTTTTCCTGGGATGCTTTACCAGTAGATTTTAAGTTTTACCCAATCCAGTATTTTACAGACACTCTTACTGTGGGTGTTTCCGAACTTCTTTTGCAAGTTCGTCTGCTTTCTCATTACCTGCGATTTCCTGGTGTCCTGGAACCTATATCAGTTTGACGTGATTACGGTTTGCCAGCGTTCTTAGTTCTTCTTTGCAGTCACATAAGTGCCATTTGACGCATTGAAGGATGGATGCCTGGAATACGGAGGTGTGGAAGCACAACGAGTAGCTGATGCCAGTGCATGGGTTGCTGGAGAACACTCCTGCGCACGCCCCATTCTCAGTCTTGGATCCATCTGTGTATATGATTTACCCCTGTAGAATGCCTTTGAGCTGGAGCCGTCCCGCTCGTTTATGTCTGGTATCAGCACCTTGAATTGGTCATTGCAGCAGTACCGTTTTGGAATGTGTGATCATAATTCCGACGATACTGATATGTTATGTTCCAACGTTCAGGTTGTTGTGTGTGTTCTGCAGTCTGAAGGAACCAAGCCTCGTTTTTCCCTGCACCTCTAGTTAAAGAGAAGGCAACCCCAGGAGTGCCTCTTTGCACCTTACCCAATCTTGTTATGGCCCCTATTTATTGTGTTTTGTGCCACCGTATCATAGAGGCGTATGTAATGAAAGGCATAATTACCGTGTTGTACAGCCAGTGCAGCAAAGGTGATTTCAGCCCCCCTTTTTTTTTCCAAAAGATTTTTTTACCGTCACTAGTAAGGTCACCGCTTTTTTTATTGTTTTTTCTAGATGCTGGTTCCAGGTTAGCTTAGAGTCAAGAGTTACTCCAGGATATTTGATTTCGATTTTTTCCTTTATCTGCATGTCCTCCCCTCGAAGTCGTATAGGTCCCATATCCCATGCTTATAGAGGTGTTAAAAGCCCCTTCTATGTCTAGAAAGGCCGCTAAGAGTACCTTTTTATTTTTCAGCGTGTTCTCCACCCTCTTTAATAGTTGGTGTAGTGATGTCTCCGTTGAACAGCAAGTCCTGTAGGCATATTGTTCTCGCTGTAGTTCTCTCTCAGCACTTCGTCCCTAATATGTCTGACTAGCTTCTCCAAGGTCTTAAGAACAAATGACATAAGACTTTGTCGAGTCCTGTCCTGCCTCTCCAGGTTTCGGTATAAAGGTGACCCTAACTTGCCTCCATGGTTTGGCATGTGCCCAAGTGCCAGACTGCCTCTGAGTGTGTTACAGAGTCTGGTATGCAGTGCTTCGGGTCACTTCTGCAGCATAGATCCCGCCTGGTCCCGGTGATTTGTATGGTTCAAATGTGTCTATTGCCCATTGAACTTTGTTATAGGTCACGACCTTCTTTGCTATGTCCCAGTCTAACCTGAATCCTCTTTTCAGAATCTCCAGTTCTTCCGGGGTTCCCACAGCATGTGTTTGATTTATCTGAGCCGCTCGGAATGCAACTTGGTAGTTCTTTGATTGTGTCTTCTCCCGTACACGTGTGCTCTCCTTACTCGTTTTCAGGGAGTATATTGCTTGTTGCTTGTCTTTCGAGAGTACTTTCTGAAGTCTGGCACATTCTCAGGGGCCTTCTATCTTCTCGCAGTGCTTCCTCCATGAGTCTCTCTTGGATTTGTTCAGAGCTTTTTTGTAAATGGTCAGGGCGTTCTTATTTTGGCTCTGTTAAATTATTTTCTGGCTTGCTTTCTCAGATCTGCAATTTCTTTATGCCACCAGTGCCTTCTATCTCCTCGCAGTGCTTCCTCCATGAGTCTCTCTTGGATTTGTTCAGAGCTTTTTTGTAAATGTTCAGGGCATTATTTTTTTTGGCTTTGTTAAATTATTTTCTGGCTTGCTTTTTTAGATCAGCAAATTCTTTATGCCATCAGGACACCTTCCTGGTGGTGTTCCTTGTGATGAGTGGGCAATTTTTGTTGAACGGCGAGATGAATGAATGAATTTTAAACTTGATGTGTCTGTGATCCGAGCAACTTACTTTATCAGACACATGCCATTCCGTTACTCACATATGTTGAGGCTATTGTTACATCGAGCACATGCTTCCTATTTTTTGTGATAAAGGTAGGTTTGTTTCCTACATTTAGCGTGACTAGGTTGTTGGCAATCATGAATTGTAGTACATTTTTAGCTCTTTCGTTGGTGTCACTGCTGCCCCAAGCGATGGCTATGTGATGTGCGTTAGCATCACATCCGATGATTAGTTGCAGTCCTTATTTCCTACAATGTATCACCAGGTCTTCTACTTCCTTTGTGGGTGGAGGTTTAGGGTGATCCAAAGGTAAGTAGGCCGATCCGAGTACTATCTCCCTGGTTCCATTCCTTTCCTCCGTCCTGATAATTAGTGCTGTTAGATCTCTGGAACATAAATTTGTTAGCGGCAGTAATTTTTTATAAATGAAGTTAAAAAATCAGATAGCTGTAATAAATAATTATTTTTATAAGCAACAATATCGATGATCCTTTATGTTTTAATTTATAATATCGCCGAAATGTCAATAAAACGGTAGGTACAGACACTGAAATAAAACGAATCACTACTGATTATAAATTAAATTAATTAAATTATTATTAGAATTTAAAATTCTAATTTGTTTTGCAGGGTTGTGTAAAATAATAATAAGTAAAAATCCACTTGCAACTATAACCGATGAAGCGTTTACAGGTCTAGAACGATCGTTATGGGAGTTAGAACTAAGTTACTGCGACCTCATGGCTGTTCCCAATAGAGCAATAAGGTATTTGAAAAAGCTTAGGCGATTAGATTTAACTGGTAAGTGAAATAAAAAAAATACATTTTTATTTTATTAGTTATTATTAATATTCTTAAATTGACAAATATATATTTGAAATACAATTGTCAGCATACCCTCTACAATTAACTATATAACAAGCAAATTCATGACAATAAAATAGGCCCAAAAATCAAATTTATTTATCACATGTGAAACTAATAGCACAATATAAAAATGCTTTGTTCAATTTTATCGAAATCAAAGATAGTTATGCATTATTCAAAAAGAACCAAACTGATTATTTAAACAAACACTTGTGATATGTAAGTGCATATAAATGCACCTGCATTTGTTCCGCAAAAATTTACTTTTATTTTTTGCAAAATTTAATAGATATTGTATATACATGGTGGCCAACCGAAAACAAAACAGAGCCATTTGCAGGAACCTCGTCAACATTTTAGAAAAGCGCTCAGACCCGTCGATTTTTGATTAAAGGGGGACATAACATTACATTACAATCTTGCGATTGGACCTTTGGTATCGGCACCTATGTCACCTAGATCTTTTGATCCTCTGTGACTACCGCTGTGTCCTCAGGGCATCAGAATTCTAGTCCGCTGATTTTGGCGAACCTCAGGATTTCTGTTGGCCCTGTCTCATTTAGATCGCTTGGATCCATTATCATACGGCCCCAGGTTTAATACCTGTACACCGCTAGAATCGGGCAGTGACACAGAATGTGTATACTGCTCTCCTCCTCTTCTCCGCATAGTCGTCAGTTTTTTTCGGCCGCCAGCTTAAGTTTGAAGAGGTGCACCCTTAGTGCGATGTGTCCTGTGAGCAGGTCAAGCGTGCTGCTTAGCCTACTCCGGTTCATCGTCCAGAGTGCATTAGCCCTCTTCTGGAGAGGTTTTTTTATCAGCTGTTTTAATGCTCTGCAGCCAGTATTTCCATTCCTCTTTTTTGCTTCGGCAATTGGCAATCCGACCAACTGGCTTTTTGGTTCCACCAGGGTCCCATTTCTTGCCAGTTCATCGGCTACCTCGTTGTCATTTATCCCTGTGTGCCCAGGAACCCATGTAAGCGTGACTTTGTTTACCGTCGCTAACTCAGTGAGGGCTTGCATGCAGTCCCACACCACCGATGATGTTGTGGTGTTACTCACGAGGGCTCCAGTGGCCTCGCGACTGTCAGTGAAAATATCAATCTCACTGTTGGTCACTCTGTTTTCTATCAGGTGCATACCGTCCCTGGTACCCTGATCCATCAGTGTACCATCGTTTCACTCCTGTGCTTGTCAATGGTGTTTTCTTTAACCAGTCTTCTCTGGTTGATATTTTTGTTTTATAGTTTTTCCCTATCAAGTTCTTTTTCGAAATTTTGTCCGATTTTATTGTGAAGGGGTGTTTGTGGAGGGCCTCGATCTTGGTGTGGCTAATCCCGTTGCTCCTCCATCCCCCTGGCACTTTTGTCTGTATGCAGTGTTTATGGCCCGATATTTTATCAGGAGGTCCAATGGGGGTATGTTGAGGGCTATTTGTAGTCCCTCTGTAGGTGTTCATTGCCCCCTTTGCAGCCCGCAAGTATTTTCCTTGCAGGCTTCTCAACAGGTTCACAGCCCCGGCCCCTTCCACCCTTGGCCACCAGATTACTGCTGCATACGTTAGTGACGGTAGTCATACCGCCTAATATAACCACAGGCTAGTGGGTTTGAGTTTGTATTTTCTTTTAAAGACCACGTCTGCGGTCTTTGACGGGTTTACCGTTAGCCCAACTTTTTGTCCTACAGATACGCGTACTGGGGGTCGGCCAGGTGGCGCATTGTTAGAGTCGCGTCTTTTATTTGTTTGTCCACCAGTCCCTTGCCACGTCTTTTTCGTTCTCTAAAGAGTACTCTGCCAGCGGTCTCTCTACTGGCAAATTATGCCCGAGATCAGCCGTAGAGGGTAGAAGAAAAAAAAAATAAAGGTGAGCCGCGCCACCGACTTAGACGGTTCAAGCCGGAAACCCCTAGGTCTTATAGGCACTAGCAGAGCCACACGATAAACAACTAAGATTATGGTGAACCAAATAAATAAAATTATAGCGAAAATATATTGGATACTTTACTCCTACAATAAATCAATGTACACAGTTTAATAATAAAATTATAACAAATATAGTCAATATTAACAGCCAACGATAAATCAAGGTACACAGTTCAATAATAAACTTATAACAAATATAGTCAAAATCAACAGCTAACAATAAATCGAAAATCCAAAGTTTACGATTCCATAAAATAACCAAAACAAAGGTAAGAGTAACAAACTTTATCAAGTTACCAAAAAAAACGTATACAAGTCAACTTTTTAATAATACTTAATCAAACGTTAACATACGGCTGCTAATTTACTCACGTTTTTACCATTTACATAAAGATTTACACTGTTAAAACAATCGAGCTTATTTAAAAATATTTCTTTTTACAATGGCTGTCCTTCAAAATAGCAACATTTTTACTTGGACACAAAGAACTATTGAGAATATTACTTTAATCAAAGTTCAGCCTTGGCATATTATCCAATGCAATAAATAGTTTTCAACAGTGTACCATATTAATAAATTAAAACAAAACTTAATCGTGGTGTCAAAAACAAATCACGTCGTTTAAATATTCTAAAATAAATCACTTGTAACCTTTGGGTATACGAATTCATTACTCCTGTGGCCTACTCCTGTGGCCGGTTTGATTATGGAACGGCACCTGCTAATTAACAATGGCTTCCCTCCATCAAATCCCGCATGCGGTTATTTTAACTCGACACCAAAATCCAAAATATCAACAACAAAGGTAAGATAGAATGGTCAAGTTAAAAATTAAATGGCTTTTCTTCAAAATCCAATTAAGATGGCCCAAATACAGCCAGATATGAAAGAAAAACCGTAGAGGTTTTGCACACGTGTTAATATCAAATCGTCCCAAAAATTCTCACCACCACACGACTTCCAAGACTGCCACCAAACGACTGACAAGACTGCCACCAAACGACTGACACTCCTTCCCAAGCCGGATATTAAGAAATGACACGGAATTGACGTAAACCAAGAATCGCACTCGTCCGTGTGGATATCCAGCCCCATCCACACAAAAATGCAAACCAAACAATAATATAACTGACAACACACAACAATCGAGGCCAAAAACCAAGGCAAAATCTAATAACAAAAACCCCCACTCAATCTCCAACGATTAACAAAAATGTCACAGCCATTAACAATCGAATCCTATCACTACAAGGTATGCAACACTATTTACAACGAATGATATATTTAAGTTACAACAAAATACGGTACCTGAGGAATATGAAACTATCAGAGACACAATTAATAATGGAACTGTAGAAGGGAAAAAATAGGCACGTGACACCCTCTAGTGTCTTCAATATGTAGGTCGAAAGTCTTTGGCCAGCACGTGGCCGTTATTTCCAGGCTTAGGCAGGAACACTACTGTGCTTTTAGTCCAGGCTTCTGGGATGTGTCTGTGGGCGTTACTAGCCCTTATAAGATTGGTGAGGGGGCCAATTAGGTCCCGCATACCTTTTTGTAACAGTACCAGATATATTCCATCTGGTCCTGGTGCTTTGTATGGGTCGAATGCTTTTAGTGCCCATTCTAAAGGGAGATACTCTTTTATGAGAATTTTTGACTCCCACCGAGAGTATACTATACAATAGTCTTTTAATTTTAAAATTCCGCCCATTACTTATTGAAAAATTAGATTTTAAATATGAAACTTATCTGCAAACAATTACAAACGGTAAAAATGTCATTCATTCGAGCTAAGTACGCCAATGGTATAAATTTAGTACCTATTTTTTTGCTTTGCATTGCTTTGTGGCGATTTTGTTCCATTGCGAAAAAGGTGAATATTATTTCGCTTTAGTTTATGAACAATAAATGTGCGAATAGAACAGCTCAGCAATTCAACGCACAACGTCAAGATCGACATGTAATTAGAAAGTATGTACTAGAGTTAATAGAAAAATTTCAAGAGACAGAGAATGTAGCTAATAAAAACGAAAAGTAGAAAAGCCTGTAGTTAATAAAGCTAGTGAAGTTGCAGTTTTGGGACATGTTCATCTTGATCCTACGTTAAGTACGAGGCAGCTGGCATCTCTGTCTAGCATCCAAACCATTTTGAAGAAGAATAAATTTCATCCATATCAAATTTTAGTTTAATTCATGAACTTAATGACGATGTCTATGACCGCCGTTTGAAGTTTTGCGAAATATTGAGTGCGCGAGCAGAGAACGATCCACAGTTCCTTTTTAATATCTGTTTTTCCGACGAATGCAGTTTTTTCCTGCACGGGATGGTAAATCGACACAATTGCCGCTATTGGCCCGATTCAAACCCAAGAGTTTTTCATAAGGTGCATACACAGCAACCGGAGAAATTAAATGTATGGGCTGGCATTTACGGTCACCGACTGGTGGGTCCTTTTTTTTCCAGGAAATTTGACTGGCGAAATGTATTTGCAATTACTGGAAGACGCTATTGACTTTGCCTTGGGCTGATATATTTTCAAATAATCCACAGTATGACGAAGATTATTTTTATTTTCAACAGGACGGTGCTCCTCCGCATTATGCGGCGATTGTTCGTCAGTATTAAGACCAACGTTTTCCACGGCATTGGATTGCGAAAAGAGGCAGCATTGAATGGCCTTCACGATCGTCAAATTTATCGCCCCTCGATTTCTTTTTGTGGACACATCTGAAAAGTAAAATCTATAAAACATAACCAGCGTCGTTGGAAGATTTGCGTCAAAGAATCGTTGATTTGACGAGTGCCGTCGAATTACTCCGGAAATTCTTCGGAATGTGCGTCAAAGTATTAGGAGGAAACGTAAAATTTAAAAACTATTGTAAAGAGAATTGTTAGAGCTTTCAAAAGACATCTTATTCGACCCCCAATGCCATTTAAAAATGTTGGGGTAATTCTTACCCTCGCTTGGGGTTGAAAGTAGTGGAGTCAAAAATACCGGAAAAAAGTGTTCTAAAATGTTGACGAGGTTCCCGCAAATAGCTCTGTTTCGTTTTCGGTTGGCCACCCTGTATATATATATATATATATATATATATATATATATATTTGCTTTAACTACCTTTTTTACAAATACTGATATGTTCTGTCATGAGCACTATTGCTGAATTAGAATATTACTTTCTTTTGTGATTAATTTCGTTAATAATGTTTTAGGAAATAACATAAATAAAATATCCCCGGAAAATTGGAGAGGAATAGAACATTCCTTAGAAGTGCTTATACTCGAAGACAATTTTATAAACCACATTCCAATCGATTCATTCTCTGGTTTACCAAATTTGGAAACGATTGATTTAACCGGAAACAGTCTTAGAGAGATAGATTCGTTTGTATTTAGAGACGGTGTACGTAAATTAGCCCATCTCATTTTAGCTAATAATCAATTGAGTTCTATTCCATTTCAAGCTTTGCAACCGTTGCGTTTGCTAAAGACTTTGGATTTAAGTTTTAATCTTATTTCGAAAATGGAACCCGAAGTTAATATTAACCTCAACTACCAATTGAACTTGGACACGTTGAGATTGGACTACAATCAAATAACAGTTTTGGAACCAATGTCGTTTAAATATTTTAATGTTTTAAATAAAACTTATTTGGATGGTAACCCAATCACCATTCTTAAGGTAATAACATTAATAAATAATAAACTGCTAGTATGTATTCAATAGTTTTTAACCTTTGTAATTTCATCTTTACTTAAAAAAAACTTGCTTTTAGGAAAATGCTTTCAGACAAGCTAAAATTAAAGAGTTGTATGCAAGAAATTGTGGAATAACGGATATTAATCCAATGGCATTCGAAGGCTTGGAAAGCCATTTGGAAATGTTGTATCTTTCCGGTAACAACATTTCTTTACTGCCCGATTCTGTTTTCCATCCTTTCCAACTTCTAAGAACGTTATCATTAAGTGACAATCTCCTGAAGAAGGTAAATCCCATGAAAGCTTTCAACGGATTTCAATTTACATTGTACAATTTAGATTTAAGTGGAAATCAAAATGCTCCTGTCTCTCTTCAAGATTTGCGAAGGTTTGTATATTGAATAAAAATATCGAGTCGATTAAAATGATATGTACAGTTTCAATTTTATGCAGTACATTTAATTAAAAATATGTAAAACAATAAAATTTAAGTAATACCTAGTCCAGTTACTATAAACAAATATTTAATTAATTACCAAAGGGATAAAAATAAATGCGAAAGTAAAACGAAAGTAATGAATGGCTTTTGAGAGAGAAGAAAGCATGACAAACTGTAAAGTTTCGATTGAGGGAGAAAGAGTGGAACAAGTAAATGAATTTGTGTACTTGGGTTCAAAGTCTACGAGAGATGGAAAGTATGACAGTGACATTGAGCGAAGGGTGTTGGCAGGAAAACAAATGAATGGGGCACTGCATAGCTTTATAAACAGCCAGAAAGTGTCAAAAAATGCACGTCTGGCTGTGCATAGGGGTATGTTGGTTCCTACACTTATGTATGGTAGTAAATGTTGGGTTTGGCAGAAGAAGCAAGAAAATAGGATTAATGCTGCGGACATGAGTAGTATGAGAAGTATAGCCGGAGTGACTCGGATAGATAGATAAAGGAATGCTTAGATGGTTGGACACGTAGAAAGGATGGATGAAGGAAGATTGACGAAACAAATTTATAAGGCGAGTGTGAATGGACAAGTCGGTAGAGGTCGACCTAGGCGAACATCGATCTCGATCAGATCAACATTGTTCTGAAGAAAGAACAGGTTAAGAGTACCAACAACCGACGAGCATGCATGAGAGCACTAATGAAAGTAGAGGAAGCAAAAGATGTGTGTAAGAACCGTGTGTAAGAAGGCGTGACTATATGTATGTATGTATGAGAAAATGTGCAGTGATTTGGCTTAAAAAAGTTAAATAACGAACATACAAGCGTTTTATCTATTTGTATCTCTTTTTTACGATTATTCATACTTTTACTTGGGGTAAAGCACCATGGAAAAATTTTAATTGAAAAAATTCGATTTGGAAATCTTTGAGAACCGCTGTTTTATCATATTAACAGAATTTATGCTAAATAAAGCTGTGGTGCTGGTGTTTTATGGATTGCAACTGTTTTTTATCTAATTAACTACAATAATTTTTCTTTGTTGCAGTAAAAACGAAATATATTTAAACATTTGACTGCAAAAACTTTTAACAAAAATCTTGCTTCAGATTATAAAAAATTGATTGTGTATTTAAAGGGTGTCCGATAAGATAACACATCCTTGTCGATAGGTATACCAAATATTAACTTTCATGGCGTTGACACTGAAACACTTTTAAATATTTGTTTTTAATACCAATAAATATACCGCTTTAAAAAAACTTTCTGTGTAAAATTAAAGATGATACCAAAAATTTTCTAAATTTGGGGCGAACATAGGTACTTGTACTTAATAACCCTATGAAATAAATACAAAAACTTTCATGTCGAGTCTTTTGGTACCCATCCAATTTTTTAAAAATGTCATTAAAATTGCGAAAATATAAGTCATAGATTGGTGTCTCTGTGAAGTTTTCTTGGTGTTATTTGTTGTGCAGGCTTCCGATATTCTTAAAAAATTTTCAATGTTATGTTATGACTGTGAAAAGATGATAAAACAACTTGAATTTCTGTTCTCTTTTTAGAATAATTGTGGTCACCCTAAACTTTATTTAAATTGCAAATTATTTTTAGGTTAAGAAGTTTGAGGAGTTTATCATTATCAAAATTATCACAAACAACTTTGTCAAAAGACAACTTTTTGGATTATGGAATAGACCTGGAAGAGCTGAAAATAAATTTTGCCAATTTACAAACTATTAAAAACAACGCATTTCAACATATTCATGGATTAAAATCTATTGATTTATCCGAAAATGGTATTAATTCAATTGAAAATAATGCTTTTCTAGACGTAAGTTCTGTTTAATTTTTCGTTATAAACCAAAGAAGTTTCGTTTACATGTTTATACAGTGAGTAAATACAGTAACGTAACTTACTAATATTTCTATTTATGTTCGGTTTTAAAAAAGTATACAGGTTGCACCGTTACTACAAAATAACTTATTAACATAATTTTTTAAATAGTACACCCTGTATATATTTTCAGTTTTTAAAATTTATTAAATTACAAATACAACCGTCAAGACCGTATAATTCTAACTTTAATAGTTCCAAAGTTATAGTGGTTTGAAACTAAAATTATCAAAAAATTGTTTGTGTCAAAAAAGTAGTAAGTTTTTCGACCATTAATTGTTTTTAAATGTTAAAAATTATTTCTCATTGTCATAAGTGAAAGGTGTTTATTGTAATTAGTTACTTTTAAAATTTAAGTATGTTTACCGAACAGAAAAGGATAATAATTCTTATGATGAGAGTTTACGGTGATTGTAAAAGAACTTATGATGAGGTAACTTACTTATTTAATTATACGTATCCAAATCACAACCAAATTACCAAAACTGCAGTTAGGAGGATTGTGAAACTATTTGAAAAAATGGGTTCAACTAAAATCGCCCTAAAACTGGCCGGCTAAAGACCGTAACTAATGATGAAAAATCCTTTGTCGTTATGCAAAGTTTTGTAGAACATGCTGATAGAACGTGCATTAGGGTTTTAGGTTGTATTCCACATGATCTACAGGCGATCTACAGGCGTTTGAGTGTGAGACGTCTATAAACCAGAGTGTTTATAACTTTATCATACCATGAAATTACAAAACCCTTTGTCGTTGACTTTAAACCAGATGACTTTAAAAAGACGCGAAAGTGAGGTCTTTGGACACTGCCTGACTTCGACAAGCCGGAAAAACACAGAGTGCATGGGATACTTATGTGTCTCTCCATCCAAGTCGTGGTCTAGAAACTGAGACCCTAAGAATTTTAAGGATTGAAAAATGTACACTTAAATTCAGGATTTACTATATTTAAAGTATTTTTCTTTTGGTTGTAACTTGTTTTTAATAAAAAACTTATTTTAGGTCAATTTTTTTGCTGCCTCTTATATCTTGTCACTTTTGTGCCTTTAGTAGAGTAACGGCTCTGGATACTGCTTCCTCCAACAGAACTGTAAAACTTATACTAGAATAAAACTAGAAGAATATTTAAAAAATATAAGGTTTTAAATTCTCTACATTTAACGTCTCTTATTATATTCAGGAACAAAATATTGTTACAAATCCAGTCCTGTCGGCAACCGGCAAATCGACCGCTTTGCTTTGTAGCCGCCGACGGGGCATAGCAAGGTCGCGCAACCTCTCGAAGCCGCGTCGAATAATGGAGAAGCAGGTAGAATGATCTGGAACTGTGATATCGATAAATAAAAGGGAAAGCAATCACAACAAGAGGCAGTATCGGCTTATGTGTTTATGAATTAATAAATGTAAATAGTTATATAGAGTTGTAAAAGTTGTGAATATCTCAGTGGTTAATGAAAATAGAATCTATTGTATTGAAATAAACATTGTTTTGTTATTGGATCGAGAGTTTTAATCGCCGAACCCAGGATAGAACTAAAAAAATTCGTAACAATATTGTAGTGATATTTAATCTGGGGTTCTACGATTTTAAACACTAAGTACAAAAACTAAACAATTATTCTAATCTTTTTAAACAATAAATTCTTGCTTGACAAATCACTTAGATACAAACTCTATACAATCTTTTTAAAACACTTTATAATTACTTTCTTAATTTACTTTAAACTAAACTATAAAACTAAAACTACGACCTCGATATTTCTTATATAAATCTAAATAAATTATTCTCATAATTAACTGGATAAAACGATTTCATTCTCGTAAGGTAATAAATTATCCGCTAAATAAAAGTAAATCCTGTAAATGATTTTAAATATTAAATCTAAAAAAATGGTGTTTTGTATGGATAAATATTTTTGGGAAAATCTTTATTACCTTATGTTTGTATAAGTATAATTTTTTTAGGTTGCTCATTCTCTGACCAATTTGATAATATCGCATGGATTTTCATCATCCGTCTCAAATATTCCAACAGATGCCATTAAAGTGCTGACAAATTTGGAGGTACTGGATTTTAGTAACAACAAACTTAAGAATATGCCAGAAACATCGTTTCATTTTTTGCATCAGTTGAAAAAATTAGAACTTCAAGATAATTTGATAGATACTGTTCACAAAGGAACTTTTCAAGTAGGCATTATTAGTTTTACATAATATTCGTTTAAAATTTTGTTTTACTATTTAATTAAATTTTATTTAAAAAAATGGTAAATACACTTTTAAATAAAAAAAAACATATAACATAATTGTAATATTACTTTTTCTGGTTGAAGATCATTTTTCGTAAAGATCTAATCTGATGTGATCCAGTAGAATTCGGTCCCATTTTATATTTTTAACATGAAATTAAACCATCAACCCAAAAATTACGAATAAATTGTTTAATGCACTATACCTATAAATTTATGTTGCGTTTTATAGATTCCCAGCAAGTTAAATGTTTGACTTTGTTTGAGGAACCATTTAAGGACAGCAAAATTTTTTCAAAATCCGAATAAACCACCGCTATTTTACAGACATACTAACCTATAGGCACGCCTTTTTAGGCAGAGACCACTTCCTTTCACTTGCTACGGTTCTTACACACATCTTTTGCTTCATCTACTTTCATCAGTGCTCTCATACATGCTCATCGGTTGTTGGTACTCTTGACCTAGCCTTTTTTCAAAACAATGTCGATCTGATCAAAATATGTTCGCAGAGGTCGACCTCTACCGACTTGTCCATTCACACTCTCCTTATAATACTGTTTCATCAATTTTGCCATTCAATCCTCCTTTCACATTAAAAGTAGCAAAGTGAGTATCCGTAGTCCACGTTTCGCCCTTATGGGAGCAAGGCGTGACGGGTGGCGAGCCCCATCGTCGATACAACTATCACTTATAGCTTTCCATGAGATATATACAATTTATACTAAAATAACCAACAAATTAAAGTTAAATTTAAAAAAATGTTAAAAAATTTAATACTGACAGAATATATAAAATTTTAAAATCTTCCAGAAAATATATTAAACGCACTCACAAACAAAACAAAAATTTATATACTTACGAGAAATTCCAGCAAATCTTTTGATAGAAACACACTTACTCCATGAAATAATCCAGTAAATCTTTTGCTTAAAATACACTTACTCTTCTGTTATACAAAGCAGTGAATGTTATAATACTTTCCAATTAGCAAAACCCTCTGGATTACATAATGTCAAATATGGTATCACTTGAAGAAAAACACATTGATAATAATTGTTTGGTTATTCCCCCTATCGTCTAAAAAGCTATATATATATATATATATATATATATATATATATATATATCGAAGCTGTTGATGTGTATATATATATATAATATACATCAACAGCTTCGACTCTTACCAAGTATACATGAACTGCTACGCGAAAAGCGCCTGTCATACATTTTTCCCATATATATATATATATATATATATATATATATATATATATATATATGGGAAAAATGTATGACAGGCGCTTTTCGCGTAGCACTTCATGTATACTTGGTAAGAGTCGAAGCTGTTGATGTGTCCAGTCGAGGTAGACCTACCCTATGCTGATGAGGGGCAACACACCCCGAAACCGGTTGCTTCGGATGGATAAATCTAATAGTTCCTTCTCTTACTTAACAAGCATCTGCATATTGTTACCCGAAATGGGGTATTATACACGATTATGTATCAGATGTAATTCAATACCTGACGCGGCATATAGCCAGAGGAGTAGTTGTTTTTTATACATAATCGACCCAAATGAACCTATAATATAGGTGACATACAGCAGAATTAGCTGATTTTTAAAAATCAGTTATAAATTTTTTCCATCTATTGACGCTGTTGAAAAATGTTTATAGTCTACTATAATAATATTATAGTTTTCTATAAATTTTGCAGATAAATATATTTATATATATATATATATATATATATATATATATATATATATATATATATATATATATATATATATATATATATATATATATAACCTTGCATTAAATATTTGCTATCATAAACAAGAACGTATATAAGGACAAGAAACTCCGTATGTCGAGCTATGAGTAGCTATGACGGGTCGATGCGTAGTATTGCACTGCGCAATGAGCATTCTGTCTCTTAATAAATCAAGTGTTGCCGTTATAGACATTATGGTGTAGTCATAATTAATAAATTAAGTGTAGTCAAATATTAAAACTTGGGGAATTAATCTCAAATAATATCACTCAACGATTCTCTTGGGTACCCAATTTAATGAGAAACTGCACCACACCACGATTTCCTTTGCACTATTTGCAGTCCTATTTAATGGGACATTGCACCACACAACACACTTACGTTATTTTTTCCATTGTATTTCATATTTCTCTATACTCAAGTTGTCGCGAAAATGTTAACACATCTCGATTATTTACAAACAACTCTCTCCCTCACATAGAAAAAGACAGTCTAATGCACAGAACGCTCGAAGCTTTAACTGACACAGGGGTTGTCTCCCGTGCCACCCCCACCACTTGATTTTCTTGTGCTACGTTCTTGTTCATGAATGCCATTCTGTGTTAAACTCGGCCATCACATTTCTTCTTCTTCAATTTCTTTTGCTGCCTATCCACTACTGGATGTTGGCGATCGCATTGTTGATACTATTACGTAGCTACAATTTTGGCGTATACATTTTAATATCTTGCCTTATGGACCAATTCACTAATAGTTCTCAATTAGATCCAATCTCTTATATTCATTAACCACGAATTCTTCTTTCAATGATTGACTGTATTACCTAATTCATGCTTCGTATTCCGCATGACATGGCGCTTGACTGTTAAAAGTAATTCTCTATCTTTCTGTGGTTTTCTTAACACTTCGACGTTTGTGACTCTGTCCAGGAAATTTTTAACACCGCATTTCAAACACTTCTAGCTTATTCATTGCAAATTGTAACGTCCAAACCTCTACACCGTGTAGAAGCACCGACCAAACGTAGAATTTTAAAAATTGTAATCGTAGTTTGGTATTAACACCACAGTTGCACAGCATCTTTTTGTACTTGAAAAAGTAGGATCTTGCTATTTCAATTATGCATTTAATCTCTTTATCTGAGTCCCAATTTTCGTGTTACTAGCAAACAAGATATTTTAAACTGCACACGTTCAATAGTTTCGTTATCTACTTTCATAACAGCGATTTGTCATGGAATATCTCGTCTACTGACAATAATAAATTTAGTCTTTTTGTTATTAATATTAGGACCAAGTTGCTTGCTATGTCTTTTTATTTCCTGAACTAGATGTAGATCATTTAAGTTGTAGACTAAAAGTGTATCATCGCAAAAAACAAATTGTAAATTTTTCTCACGGACGTGTGACTAGTACTTCAAGAAATAATATAAACAATTATCATTGCTTAATTTATGCAATATAGCTATCAAGCTATTTATTGTTTTTTACATTTTTCGATTAATGTTTTACTTTTTACAATATTTTGCTGTTAGAGAACATATAAACACATCTATTGGTCTCTAAACGTTAAGTGTGCATAGGTTATGTTTTTAATTTATTATTTTGTTTGCTAACTTTTTATTTTTAGGGGGATATCCATGAAGAACTAGAAGAAATTTATCTATCTTTTAATTCAATTGGAACGATTGGTCAACATACTTTTGTAAATTTACCAAAATTAGAACAGCTCCATCTTGACGACAATAAAATCGCGACTATAGATAAAGGAGCTTTTATGAATTTAGAAAATTTAAAACGATTAAACCTAAAAGGGAACAAAATATCTTCGGTCTCCTTTGAATCATTTCAAAATATACCCGAATTAGAAGATTTAGATATGTCTTATAATCAAATAAAAACATTTGATTTCACCATGTTCGATCAAGTGGGCACATTATCCATACTTTGCGTAAATGTTAGTCACAACAATTTGATAGATATATCGATAAACGTGCCAAATAATTTTGAAGGACCAGGTGAGAAAAATAAGAATGTTATTATCACAATATTTTCTATCGATTACTTATTGTTCTAAATTTAAAAATGTATTTGTACTTATGTTTTTACACTTACAGATTTATTCCATAGCACCAAGCAAAAACTTTTATTTAAGTTTATATAATTAAAATTTCAAAAGATCTCGATAAGTAAAACGATATTAATCTGTCTGTCTGTCCAAACGCACAAAATAAAGGTGTCTTGAATGATAAATACAAGGCTGTTTAATCAGAGTATGACTTAATTTTAGTGATCATAGGAATTTAATAAATACATCTCTATTTAGTCTTGGGACTCTACAATGAGTACCTACTCACAGGAAGGATTTAGATTTGCAGTAATAATACAGCTACAGGGGTATGCATATAGGGTGTGGCGCGAAAAGTTTTAATTAAAAGTAATGGCGGATACAGTTGTCTTAAAAATCTGAAATTACGAAGCTGTAGGTTTTGGATGACGCTGAGTTCAAATATAATGTTGTCCAGAATGTGGCACTTCCGGTTATACCGGAAGTAGATGTCAACTTTGTTATTTTAAATAGAACCTAATATTTTTTATTTTATTTTCAAATTCTACATGAAATTTTTTTAATCTCCATTAATAACAAAGCTAGTGACGTGAAATTGTAACCAATAAACAACAAGCGATTGCCCGTTAACTCCATATGTCCAACTCATTAATATTTCATACAGGGTGTTTTAAACTTAGCCACCAACATGCACAATTTTAATCATTTATAAGTTGCTTACTTTAAATAGAACACTCCGTATTTTATTACATTTTCCGCTGTTTTTTTTAAGCCAATTCGTTTGGTATCGGTATTTCCAATACCTAAATCCAACCACTTTTGAGTTTGTGCTTAACAGTAGCCAAATTTTTTATCACAAAGATTTCCTCTCATTTTCATAAATCTAGTTTAAAATACTTACTTAACTTACGGTTAACTACGGTTTTTACACACATCTTTTGTTTCCTCTACTTTCATCAGCGCTCTCATACATGCTCGTCGGTTTTTGGTACTCTTAACCTGGCCTTTCTTCAAAACAATGTTGATCTGATCGAGATATGTTCTCCGAGGTCGACCTCTACCGACTTGTCCATTCACACTCGTCTTATAAATTTGTTCGTCAATCTTCCTTGATCCATCCTTTCTACGAGTCCAAACCATCTAAGCATTCCTTTATCTATCTTTGTAACCACATCTTCTTTTACACCACAGCTTTCTCTTATCTCACTATTCTTTACTTTATCCAACCGAGTCACTCCGGCTATATTTCTCAGGCTACTCATCTCCACAGCATTAATGCCATTTTCTGCCATTTATTTTGCCAAACCCAACACTCACTACTATACATAAGTGTAGGAACCAACACACCTCTATGCACAGCCAGACGTGCCTTTTTTGACACTTTGTGGCTATTTATAAAGCTATGCAGTGCCCCATTAATTTGTTTTCCTGCCAACACCCTTCGCTCAATGTCACTGTCATACTTTCCATCTCTTGTAAACTTTGAACCCATGTACACATTCATTTACCTGTTCTCCCTCGAAACTCGAAACTCCACAGTTTGTCATGCTTTCTTTTCTAACCATCGCCTGCAACTCCTCTTCAGATGACGCTAATATGACTTGATCATCGGCGTAAAGGAGGTATTTGACGATCAAATCATTCATTTTCAATCCATACGCACTCTCTTTAAAATCTTTTAAACAATCGTCTATGTATAAGTTCAGCAGCCATGGCGAAGCCACATATCCCTCTCTTACACCTTTTTCAATGTTAAACCAGTCCGTGTAAGCTCCGCTTATCCTGACACAAGCAGTGGAACCCTCGTATAGTGATTCCAGTGCTCGTATTAAACTACCGCTCACCCCATACTTAGATAATGTCGACCACAATTTTTAAGTCTATAAAAGCGCAATAGACTTTCTGACCTACCTACTAAACCAAAATCTGTGTAAATACATGGTTCTATATCAGAATTTCTTCTCGGAGATCGATTCAAAAAGCACTGGCGATCGACCGTTTGAACACCTCTGATCTACTGTAACCGCTTGTACTTTGTTTTTTAAAATTCCCTAAATATTTGTCTGAAACTAAGTTTGGAATTTCTTCTAGCCCTGATTTAGGTGTTATGTAAGAATGTAAAATATTAAATGTTATGCAAATTAAACGAGTTTATTTAATCATATTTAACTTGATGTATTTTATTAACTTCGGCGGTGATAACGTATTTTTGCCATAACTCCTAAATTGTGTCATTTATGTATAGAAAACATGACATGAAAAATATTTAGGATTTTTTAGGAGTTTAGAAATAGAAAAATATATATAAGTAGGGTGATTCATTTGAGATAATAAAGTTCAATATTTTACAAAACAACGGAAGATCCGACAACAATGTAAATACCACCGTAGGATCGGTTATATCACAGAACCCACAAATCCAAAATTTTTAAAAATCGTGCAAGCCGTTTCCGTAATATTTAAGACGTTCCATCCTTAAAACTCACTCTGTATATTTGTGAATCAAAATGATTTAAATTCACGATATACCTATGTTGGTTTAGTGCCAAAGAAGACAATCACAAAATTTATATTTACTTACACTTTCTATTTCCGCTTGGTCAACAAAATTGTTTTGGTATACGATGCCGTCCGATAGGTAGCGCTAGTGTTGCATCCATAGAACGTTTATTTTAAAAAATAAATAAATGAATACAATAAAAAAACAAAATTTTAATCGGCAAAAAAAAAATTTAAAGATACAGGTTAATAACTTTTCCAAGTTAAATATATTATATATCGATAACAAGGGAAAGTTTTACAAACTCATAATAAGAAAATGCTAAAAAATAGTTTTTAAACATCTAAATAAATATTGAATATTGACGAAACAGATTTATAAGGCGAGTATGAATGGGCAATTCGTTAGAGGTCGACCTAGGCGAACGTATCTCGATCAGATCAAAATTGTTTTGAATAAAGGCCAGGTCAAGAATACCAGCAACCGACGAGTATATATGAAAGAGCTGATGAAAATAGAAGAAGCGAAAGACGTATGTAAAAGCCGTGGCAAGTGAAAATAAGTTATCTCTGCTTACCCCTTCGGTAAAAATGATTGACTATATGTATGTGTGTATGTAGAATAAGATCAACCTGCTAATGTAATTGTATAAACCCTTAATATAAAAATAGATGAAAAATATAAAATTAATATACTTAACCTTATATTTACCCTTATAAATGGTTAATACATTTATAAAAATAAAGCTAAAAATAAATAAGTAGTAGTAGAACAATAAAATAAATTAAAATTTAACAAAATTGGATAATTTTGGTCTTTGGTAAATAATTTAATAGCATTACTTAAAAAATTGACTAAACCTAAAAATCCAAATTTTGTAGGCTCTTTTCGAATTTGAATTTAACCTAGAACTTTACTTTTCACAACATATAATATTCATTTACAGCATAAGTTAGACAATTTTACAGGCTTTTGTACACCCTTGTGCTCTAGTTAATAATTCATTAATCAAAGTAACATGTAATTCACAATTTTAAATAAACTGCAATTTTCCGTGCTTCTACGCACTTAATCATTGTCGCGGCTATTTTTCAGTGCCCTTGCCTATCATTTAATCGACCTCTTATACACTGACTTTAACCAAATAAAACTAATCATGCCACAAACAGGAAAGGGCAAAACAACGTCTTCCAATCCAGCAGCAGCTATTTTCCAAAAAAAATTAGAATAATTATATGCTAAAATGATCGTTAAATACCTACTTTCTGGAAATATCTATGAAGTTAAAATTATTATGCGATTTTTTAGCTTTTCTAAAATCAGAAATATTTGCTACAGCTGTTGAATATGTCGAGAAGGTTTAAGATTGTTATAAATAAAACCAAAGTGCTTGATTTTTATTTAAGACGTTCAAGGCACCTACTTATAACTATAATTAAACAAATAACATTTCATATTTAATTCTAAAATAGTTTGTTCTTATTGCGCAGGTATTGGAACTATTCACTCCAACATAAAAATTTTAGACTTGTCCTATAATAATATCACTTCGATTTCAAAACAGTTTTACAGACCTATTGAATTGTCTCTAACGCATCTTTATCTGTCCCATAACAATCTGTTGAATGCAAGTAAGGACGTCTTTGGTAACCTGAAGAATTTACAATGGTTAGATATCTCGTACAATGGGATGTATGAAATGGATTTTGACATGTTTAGATACACGAAAAAGTTACAGGTAGATTAGTTTTGTTAACTGGTATTTGTAAAGAAACCAGTTAAAATTTATGCTTTTTTTCTATAAATACTTTATTACTGTTTAATAACTTCAATTATTAGTTTAAAATAATTGTAATGTATAGCATATATCATTTATTTCATAATTAATTTGTCGTTTTAATTTATATTTAATAAAATTATAGATTTTATTAATATTCCTGTAATTTGATTGTTTGGTATTAAATACTTTATTTTTTAATAACTTCAGTCAAAACCCTTTATTATTATTTAATTTTAATTTTTATATTATTTTATTTAATAGATTAAAGATTGTAGGGGGGTCGTGAAGGCCATGCTGCCTCTCAAGCACTTCAGCCTACCAGATCTTTTGTGAATAACCCTTAATCTATTGGAGGCTCGGGATTCCGAGACTTCGTACAAAGTTTATCAGTTTCCTGGAAGCTAAGTTCCTGGCATCGGAAGGCTTTAGGAAGGCCCCTTCCAGAAACTTGAGCCTTTTGCATTCGCAAAGCAGATGTTCTGCAGTTTCAGCGAAGATCTCGCAACAGCGGCAACTATCACTCTCTGTTTTGCCCATCTTTTTTAGGTGACACCTCAGAGGGCAGTGTCTAGTGAGGAGTCCCGTTCAAGTCCCAGGTTCAAGTCTTTCTTGTCCAACTCGAGAACCTGTTTAGATTTCCTTGGCGAAAGGCTTACTAGCCTTTTCGTTTGTCTTTGTCCTGGCACTTTATGCCAGTAAGATTTTATTTCATCTGTTTCCCAGCGTCGAACCTCTTCTTTCAAGTGGGCTTTGGAGAGTCCATAGAAGGGTTCTGGACCAGAAAATTGTGTATTTGCCCCTTCCTTGGCAAGGCAGTCTGCTTCCTTGTTGCCATTAACTCCCTTGTGACCTGGAACCCACATCAGAGTAATCTGTTTGTTTGCTGCCAGTTGTGTCAGGAATTGTTTACAGTCCCAAGTCAGCTTAGACTTACAAGTGTATGACTTCAGAGTTTTAAGTGGTGCATATCTCTATGGCATGTAATTCTGCTTGAAAGATTGTTGGGGTGTTACCAAGTGGTTAAAGAGCCTAAAATTCGGCCTTGTAACGCCCACTCCAACCCTTTTATCCATCTTTGATCCATCAATGTACCACACTAAAGCATCCCTTCTTAGTTGAGGTCCGTTCTCTGTGCAAACTTGGTAGTTGTTTATGACCACTTTAAACTGCATTTTGAAGTCGTACCTAACTGGCATAATATCTGTCGGCTTAGACATGGATTCTAGTGAAATATTTTCCAAAATCTTCAAATGTCCAATCCGATTTCCTGCTTTAAGATTTATTGTCCGGCTCATTCTGAAGAAACTGATTGCTGCTTCTTTCATTACACATAAGTGCAATGGTGGAAGGTTCAGCATTACCTCTACTGCTGCAGTAGGGCACGTGATTCCCAGACAAGCTAGCCGCTGCACTTTCTGCAGCTTGACGTGTACCGAAATTTGTTACATATTTTTGGCCACCATATCAATGAGGCATTGGTGACCATGGGTTTAATGATCGTTTGGTATGACCAGTAGATCATTTTTGGTTTCAGACCCCATGTCTTGCCAAAGACTCTGTGGCATGTTCAGCTTGCCCCTAAAGTTTTGGAAAGAATGTGGTTGAGTTGGCGGTTCCATGTTACTTTTTTTTCGTTTTATTTACCACAGAACTGCTATCTATGTTATTTTTTAGGTATTAATTGCATCGCACAACAGAATAGCTGATGTAGCCAATGATTTATTCAGATTTCTAAATAACTTGAGAATCGTCGACTTCTCTCACAATAGGTTGAAATCTTTACCGGACAACCTATTTAGAGAAGAAGGATTGGAAAGGCTGGACCTGTCTCACAACATGTTAAATAAATTACCCCTCACCAGTATGTCAGTTTCTACGGCAATGACTTTGTGTGAATTGGATCTGTCTTGGAACAGTATATCGTCATTATCACACGGAGGATTACTGACGAGATTTAAAGTAACTATACAGTTGGTTTTAAAGCTAGCTGAATAATTTTAAGGCCAGATTAATATATTCAAACGTTTCAATCATTTGCAGAGGATAAATTTTTTGGATTTATCAAACAACAGACTTGCCGAAGTGGATGCAGGTACTTTCAAAGGTTTACATAGATTGGTATTTCTGGACTTAAGCAGCAACGGTCAATTATCTCTCGAGCCAAACGGATTAAGTTTCCAGGGATTGGAATACACGCTGCTTCATTTAAAACTGGATAATGTTGCTCTTTCTCTAGTACGTATCAAAAGTAAAACAAACACAGTTTGGTTTTTATTTACATATTAAATCAATAATATTCCTAACTTAATCTTTTTCCCATCTTAATAATTTATTTATTTATTTAATTATTCCTAGGCTAATATTTAACTCAAAACTAACATGGCGTAAACATATAGATAACCTAGTTGTACGTTGTAAAATAACTCTCAATGTAATAAAATGCTATTTCTACAATATTGAGATAGGTACAGCTTTTCAAAACATTGTAAAATCATTTCGTTCTCTTTCAGTACAGCAGTAAAATAATTTTTTTGTAAGATGTAGTAAATTAAAAGAGTAACGAATGAAACTGAGAAGATGATATAGGATGTGCAAGCAGGATTTAGAAGAGGAAGGAGATGTATGGATCAGGTTTTTTCATTACAAGGTGTAGGCGAAAAATTTTTGACTAGAAGTCAGAAGGTCTATTGCGCTTTTATAGACTTAGAAAAGGCCTATGACAGAGTGGTATGGAGTGAATTGTGGTCGACATTATTTAAGTATGCGGTGAGCGGTAGTTTAATACGAGCACTGGAATCACTATACGAGGATTCCACTGCTTGTGTCAGGATAAACGGAGCTTACATGGGGCTTCGCTATGGCTGTTTAAGAGATTTGAAAGAGAGTGCGTATGGATTAAAAATAAAGATTTGATCGTCAAATGCCTTCTTTACGCCGATGATCAAGTCATATTAGCGTCATCTAAAGAGGAGTTACAGGCGATGGTTATTGTTATGCATGATGCCCCGAAAATCAAAGAGATGAAAATAAATGTAACCAAAACAAAAGTAATGGTTTTTGAAAGAAAAGAAAGCATGACAAACTGTGAAGTTCCGATTAAGGGAGAAAGAGTGGAACAAGTAAATAAGTTTGTATTCCTGGCTTCAAAGTTTACGAGAGATGGAAAGTATGACAGTGACATTGAGCGAAGGGTGTTGGCAGGAAAACAAATGAATGGGGCACTGTATAGCATTATGAACACCCAGAAAGTGTCAAAAAAGGCACGTCTGGCTGTGCATAGAGGAGTGTTGGTTCCTACACTTATGTATGGTAGTGAATGTTGGGTTTGGTAGAAGAAGCATGAAAATAGAAATAATGCTGTGGAAATGAGAGTCTGAGAAGTATAGCTGGAGTGACTTGGTTGGATAAAGTAAAAAATAGTGAGATAAGAGAACGATGTGGTGTAAAAGATGTGTTTACAAAGATACACAAAGGAATGCTTAGATGGTTTGGACATGTAGAAAGGATGGATGAAGGAAGATTGACGAAACAAATTTATAAGGCGAGTGTGAATGGACAAGTCGGTAGAGATCGACCTCGGCGAACATATCTCGATCAGATCAACATTGTTTTGAAGAAAGGTCAGGTCAAGAGTACCAACAACCGACGAGCATGTATGAGAGCACTGATGAAAGTAGAGGAAGCAAAAAAAAGTGTGTAAGAACCATAGCAAGTGGAGGGAAGTGGTCTCTGCCTACCCCTACAGGAAAGAGGCGTGACTATATGTATGTATGTATGTCGTAGTAACAAATCATAAATAAATTCACCAATTAATAAAGTAAAACAAAAAAAAATTCGCGCTTAAGTATGAACGTGCCAGACCAATTTTATTTGAAGGGGAATAAAAAACAAAAATTTTGAAGTATAATTTTGTTCTTATACTTTATATAAAAATTTGTCATTGTAATAAATTTTTTAAAAGTGATCTGGCAAACATTTGTGTCAAGAATAAGGATGCCAGACTTGAACTTTTATATTCTTCTGGTCAAAATGCCATCGTATATTAAAAAAATTGTACTTATATAGATCAATGTTACGAAAAATCAAATTAAAAATTTTATTCGAAAAAAAAAAATTGGACACATTACAGACTGCCAGAATGATTGTTTAGTATTTATCTAACATCCAAATAGTAATAAGGAATATTTTTGTACTTATTTTGGTTGACAACCTTTTACGGCGGTCGCCGCTTGGACTATGTGACTCTGTTAAATATTTTGTATTAAAAATGGAAATGCCAATAATAAATAAATATATATATATATATATATATATATATATATATATATATATATATATATATATATTTTCAGGTACCTCTACTACCTACCCCCCAATTGGTGTCATTATCGTTGTCCGATAACTCTCTATTAACTGTTCCTTTGGTGATGACAACAAACCTGACAAAACTGCAGAGGTTAAATTTGAATAATAACGATTTAACGACTATACCAATAGTAACGCACCAACTAAACGAATTAAGATATTTTTCGATAGCAGGGAATCCAATTACATTTTTAAGTAATACAAGTTTGCTGGGATTTGCAGATCATTTGGTTGAACTTGACATTAAGGATATCGATCTTAAGATAATCGAGGTAAATATTTATTTGATTCTTTCTATTCCTAAAATCATTTTAAGTACAAGCTTTAAGCTAAAACTTGCATTCGAATAACCTGTAGATTTGTTCGTTTTATGTATCTAATTTACTTATCTAATAAATACACTCGAAGGCATTCTTACCTAAACCCTCGAGAAACACAACTAAGCAGATCCTAGAATGGAGCAGAAAAGACCTGCGAATTCTAACGGGACTGCTTACAGGACACTGTCGTCTAAGATACCAACTCGGAAGGATAGGTCTGACTCAACAAACGGAATGGCGATTTTGTTGCGAGGAAGACGAAACTGTTGAAAATATACTATGTTCATAACATATTTGGTTATACCAACCTAAAACCTACCGATTTCAAGAAAATCTCACCCCATATACAACCATGAACTTCGTGAGAAGAGCTGGATTGTGCGCCCCACTCACATTATACCCAACTTTTCTGAAAAATAATCCTAATTTTCTTTAATTAGCTGTTTCTGTAAATGTTTAATATGCATTTTATTGTGATTGGCTTAATTAATCCAATTTAAAATGTTCAACCTTTAAATCGTCTTCTTATGCACAAGTTGTTGGACTTTGGTGTTAACATAACCATGCAATCTGTCTTCCACGTCTTCTGGCATTTTTTTTATTCTTCTGCTAGGATAAGTACCCATGTTAAAGTTTTGATGGTAATAACAGTTCCGTATGTACCATGAGACATTCACAATCTTCTTGGTACCTTATTTTTAAATTTCTTTTCCTTTCCTTCATACATATCTTATTGTGTATGGACAATACCCAGGCTTATACCCAAATAATTTGCAGCTTTCTTATGAGCAGCAGTTGATCGAAAAGCTTTACTTATATTTATTGAATAATTTTATAAGAAAAACAGATATGTTTTTCGTACATTTAACTTGCGTTCCTATTCCTTGATCAACCACTTTATTTCATTAATTGCTCTTTAAAGTAGTTTTTTTAGTGGTGTAATCTGTTATAAAACAGTATCATCGCAAGAATCTCATTTTTAGAGATGTCGATTTTACATTAAAAAAATTAATAATAAAGTTATTTTTATACGATTAATATAAATCGCTTGATTTTCTATCTATCTATCTATGTAACGAAATCTTTTGACACCATTTTCACCCACTTAAAAACATCGTTTCGACTTGAAACTTTGTATACTTCCAAAGGACAATACAATAACTTTAAAAAGTTTTTTAAAGATCCTGGCCAGAATCATCAGGATGTTAAAAAATACCTGAACTAAATGAAAAATAAATAATAGTTCAAAAAACCAAGACAACACGCTTTCTATGAAAACTGAACCAAAAAATAATTTTACATTTAAAAGTGTGGGGTACGCTATATCAATTAAAATATTTGATAATAAACAGATATTGGTAAAAGTAAAGTCTTTTAGAAGAAAACGTAAACATCATAAAAAGCACCCCACGCTTTTGATTCTAAAACTATTTTTTATTAATTATTATTTTTTAGTTTGGTTTTTTATAAAGCTTGTTTTTTTAAACTTTTATTTTTAATTGGAATAAACTTGTTTTTTCCAGACTGGTGTTTTTTGTAAGATGTACGCACTCCGAACTTTAAAATTAGATAACTTTGCAAAAATTAAGGATTTCAGCCTATCAAATTTACTGCGTTTTAATACTGGATTAAGAAATTTGGAAATTTATGTAAGTTATTAATATGCTAAATATTTTAAGTTTAATTTTTTTTAATTAACTAATACAAACATAACAAATACCTTGCAAAACACTGAAATATCACAAGTATTTTTAAAAATTATAGCAACAATAATATAGAAAACATTGTTTACTTTTTATTTCTAGTAAATCTTGTTGATAATGAAATAACACATTTCTTGTTACCACTTGCTACCGTTCTTACACATGTTATTTATCTATTTGGCATATTTTCTAAACAAATTTTGTAAAGCAAAAAATTTGCTATCTTTTTCCGTTATAAAATTATAATTATAATTATAAATTTGTAAAAAAAAATATCAAAAATTCACAATCGTCACGATTTATACAAGTAGCCTTTGAAAACAAATAACAAAGTCGCATCTGTCAATATTTAAACATTATTAATTAATTTAACATTACAAAATACATAAAATGTTACTTCTAATACCACAGAAAAAAACAAAGAAATTTGATTCACTTCAACAAATTTTCAATGCAACCACTTCCTACTTCTAACACTTATTCAATCTTCTCCTTACTTCTTTCACTGAAGCCTTACGTAACATTTCTTTAAAAAGTTTATCGCAAGCATTTCTGATTTTTTTAAAGGTTCCAAGTTAACAGATGGTGTTCTGTAAACTTTATTTCGGTCCATTTATACCTATCCAATTTTCTCCGTACGTTTCACACCTTATTTCTTTTACACATCAACGACCTCTTGAAAACCACCACAAACCCCATTTACAATTTCGCAGACGATAGCACACTTGTCTCAACTTTCACATCCTATCGACCTATCGACACTTTCGGTGAATGATACAAATAGACTCAGGCAGGAACCGGTTGATTCCATCAATAGAGATCTTAAAGCAATCGTCGAGTGAGAAATCAACAATCTTGTTCGGTTCAACGCCCAGAAAACACAAAGCGCCACGTTTTCCAAGAAAGTGAATTCCTCAAATCATTTCATCACAGTGTCCGGAAATACCCTTAAATCAAGTCCCTCCATCTCGATTTTGGAAGTCACGGTGTCTTGGCATGACCATGTTGCTAACATCGCCAAGTCAGCAAGCCATAGGCTAGGTTTTCTGTGGAAAGCCAGAAAGTTTTTTACTCCTGATCAACTGTTGACGACGTACAAGGCTCAAATCCGACCTCTACTGGAGTATTGCTCGCACATTTGGGGTTCAGCACCAAGGCATTCTCTTCGTCTTCTAGATTCCATTCAGAAAAGAGCCATTCGCTTGATAAACAGCTCAACTCTCACAGATACCCTTTACCCTCTAGAACATAGAAGAAGCGTTGCAGACCAGTCATTGCTCTACAGATATTTCCATGGCAGATGCTCCAGAGAAATAAAAACTCTTGTACCACCATTGGCCACATTCGGCCGAAGAACTCGGCACGCTGATCAGTCTCACCCATTTACTCTCAAGATTGACACTACAAGGACCAATCTTCATCAAGAATCCTTGCTTTACAGGGCTGCTACGGAATGGAATAAGCTTCCAAAATCAGTGTTTCCAGAGAACTATGACCTGCAACTTTTTAAAAAGCGTGTCCACAATCATTTCCTTTCTATAATCCCTTCCCCTTCTAATAGTCGCAGTGCGGGCAGTCCGCGGCCCACACGATAGGTCTACCATTTTTGCGACTATTTTCATAAAAAAAAAATATTGTTAAACAATTCTTGCTTTATGCGGTAGAGCTCCATCATGCTGGAAACAGCAGCTGTAATGGCACATTTTCGAGAAGCACAGGAAATTGCAAATATCGCCCACTATGTAAAATACCTTCGTAAACATATGGACCAATAAAATGCCCGTTAATAATACCATATCAAATTTTAATTCCGAAGTGTACGTGGTTTTCAATCGGATTGACAAAATGTGGAATTTCAGTGGCCCAAAAATGTTTATTTTTTCAATTGAGCTTACCGATACTAATAAAACGGCTTTCGTCCGTCCACAACACATGCTGTAGAAAACGATTATCATTGATCTCCTAGTTTACCATCACTTCTTCTTCTTCAGCCCTCATTTGTCTACTCCTGGACGTAGGCCTCTTTTATCCGTTTCCATGCCTTTCTGTCCTGTGCAGTTTGGAACCATCTTTTCCATCGCAATCTGTTTGACTTCATCCAGCCACCTCTTCTGGGGTCTACCTACGCTACGTTTGGTCTGTCTTGGTCGCCAATGCGTTACCCGCGCCGCCCAACTGTCATGGTTCTGTCTGGCCACATGCGCCACCCACTGCCATTTGCTTTCCGAGATACGCTTCATGATGTCCATGACCATAGTTCTTCGTTGGATTTCTCATTCCTGATCTTATATCTTAGACTGATTCCAAGCATGATGCGCTCCATTGATCTTTGCATTACTCTGAACTGAAATATTTTTAAGCTTGGAATAACACGTTCAAGGTATCTCTGGGCTTATAACTGAACTTCTCTTCTAGGGTTCTTTTGAGATTCCCAATAAACGAATAGCATGTTGAATTTTTTGTTTTGCGTGAACATTTTTCAAAGTCAAATCAAAACAAAACAATATTTGTCAACTATTAGTTTAATTATTGACACATGCGACTGTGCTATTTTTCAATGGCTACTTTTTTAAATCGTGACTATTGCGAATTTTAAATAATTTTTTTTTTTACAAATTTGCTTATAATTTTTTTCTTTACAAAATCTGTTTAGAAAAATTAGCTCTTTTTAAATATGCCAAAATATAGGTAAGTTTCTGTGGAAACGTTATTACTTTAGTTTCCAAATATGGTAAAATTTGCAAATTAGGCTTAAAATGGACCTTACTCAATCCCATTTAAGGAAATTTTTTTAGATTTTTTTATCGTTTTTCTTTTTCTAACAATATAGCTGAGATATCGAGTTTTACTCACCCTGTACATTTGTTAACAAGAATTTTCCGACTTTATATTCATGCTCATCAAACCCATCAAAGCCACCAAGTACAAATTTTTAAGAAAAATGAGCCAGTAAAAAAATGTCACCATGGTTTAATGTAAATGAGCATGACTGTGAGATTTATTTTATTGTTTAAACTTATCGTTACTTTACCAGAAAAAATCGTGGGTGACAGACAGCTTAACAGCTTATTTAAAGGGTAAAGGTAGTTTTAAATGATGCAAGTAGAAAAAAAGACCAAAAAAAATGTTGACCATTCTGTACACAACAATTAAAGTAGCCATTAGATCTATTTTTTTAGTTCATATCCTCAAATATCTCAAAATTCTGACTTGATGGCCCAGTTTTGACTTTGGATTCGGATTCTACGTAGCAAATAAAAAATGACCCCCAGCAGCCTAACAACAATGGAGACCTAATTTTTTTTAGACCTGTGTAATTAATATATTAGTAAAAATTGATTTACAAATAAAGTTTGTTACTCTACACTGTAACATTTTTTCTCATTATAAGATACTAAATTTATTAAATTTTTAGATTACCCGAAGAAATATATCATTTTATTTCATTATTATTAGGTAAAATAAAATTACAATGTAAATCTTCTTTGACAATTTGTTTGCTACATACAGGGTGGCCAACCGAAAACGAAACAGAGCCATTTGCGGGAACTTCGTCAGCATTTTAGAAAAACGCTAAGACCCGTCGATTTTTGATTAAAGAGGGACATTTTTTCCGGTATTTTTGACACCACTACTTTGAACCCCAAGCGAGGGTAAGTATTCCTCCAATATTTTTAAATGGCATTTGGAGTCGAATAAGATGTGTTTTGAAAGCTCTGACAATTCTCTTTACAATAGTCTTTAAATTTTATATTTCCTCTCAATACTTAAAAAAAAAATTACAGGTAAAATTCCAATTATTTAAGTTGCTTACTTAACTTAACTTACTTAACTACTTAATTGATTAAATGTTCAAACTGATGACCGCCCGCTTCCATACAATAATGAAGATTTTGTTCAAAACGTTCACGCACATTCCGAAGAATTTCCGGAGTAATTCGACGGCACTCGTTAAGTCAACGATTCCTTGACTTAATCTTATAGATTCTACTTTTCAGATGTCCCCACAAAAAGAAATCAAGGGGCGATAAATCTGGCGATCGTGGAGGCCATTCAATGTTGCCTCTTCTCCCATTTCAAAGCCATGAAAAACGTTGGTCTAAATACTGACGAACAATAGCCGCATAATGTGGAGAAGCACCGTCCTGTTGAAAATAAAAATGATCTTCGTCATACTTTGGATTATTTTCAAATAAAGTTTTACATTTAAAATCTAATTTCTCAACAAGGAATGGGCGGAATTTTAAAATATAAAAACTTTTGTATAGAGAATTGTAAGAGCTTTTGAAAGACATCTTATTCGACACCCAATGCCATTTAAAAATTTTGGGGTAATTCTTACCTTCGCTTGGGGTTGAAAGAATTGGAGTCAAAAATACCGGGAAGGAGTGTCACCCTTTAATCCAAAAACGGCGGGTCTGAGCGTTTTTCTGAAATGTTGACGTGGTTCCTACAAATGGCTCTGTTTATTTTTCGGTTGGCCACCCTGTATATTACAAATAATTATTTTGGTTATTATTTATTGATTTTACATTATTAGGTTTAGTTTTCACACTTGCTGCACTAACACACTTTCTTTGGCATTTTAGAAGTAATTTAAAGTATTAAAATACCTATTACCGATTTATTCAGCCCAAAAATTTGCATATATTGTATTTATTACGTATAGGTTGATACTCCCACAGATGATAATTTAGAAAAACAAATGTCAGGAGAGTTACCATCAAAACTTAGAAATATAACTTTCACTGGAAAAGGACTTAAAAAACTGGAAGGAAATATTTTAGGGGTAAATATATTGTTTGCCAATTACAATACAAACGAATTTATCAACTTTTTATATTTTAGGGTGTGAGAAGTCCTATATTTCACTTTGGCGTCCATAACACAAGTGTTCTGAAAATAGGAGCTGATATTTTTGATAATATTCGAAGGGTAAAAAATTTAACAGTCGACGTCAGAAACAATAATGCTCTTCAAAACTTGTTAAATCCATCTAGAGGTCATACGCCTAATCTATACGGAAAACCATTTTTAATGGAATTAGACATAACGGGAAATAAATGGAGCTGTGACTGTGATTTAGGGTAAAAATATCACTTTCATTAATAACTACCTATTGCCCGCGAATTCGTCTGCGTGGACTGTAGTCTTTGATGGTAAAAATAAGTTTTTGGAAAACTGTCATCAAATGCTGATATTTTCGTTTAAATCTCAGTTAGCGAAGTGTCTCTTTTCTGTCACCCAGCTGATAAATACTTTTATTATTATTTTATTATTTGAATACTCAACATACGAGTACATTAGTTTCAATACATAATAATAATAAATTATCCAAAACTTACATAATTCGCAAACTCCACAGTATTCAAATGGTTGCTGGTTTTCAGTTTTTTTTTATCCTTTTCGCTCTTCAGTTTTTACATGTTTTTCAATGTCACAGATAACATTTGACAACATTCCTTTCTTGTCTTGTCATCTGTCAATTCTGGGTAAGTATGTATTGTTACGAAATTAACTTCTTTCTTGGGTTTGGTGATTTTAAACTCTCGATACATTAACAAAACATTTTTTATTCCAATACTTTTACACAATAAAATTTACTTTTACAAATCACATACAGTAGAAATGGTGAATCTTTTCATCACGTGACTATTACGTCAGCAACAATATTCATATGAATCAAATCAAAACTTCTGTCGACTCTATAAAAATAATCGTTGACTAATATTCCAAACGTCGGCCTTTTACGAATTCGCAACCAAACAAGAAATTTAATTTTCTAATTGTAATAATTATCTGGTTAACATCTCGACATATTTATTAAAAATATCGATATACTGGGTGCATAAGTTACAAAATCCAAAATTAATATCAACCATGCTGGCTTATTAGTGGAGAGCTAATTTTTGTAGGATGTCTTGTATTTTATATAAGTATTTATAATTAGTAGTTCATAAAACTGACTTAATATTTAGTCTACTGACTCTAAGACTTTTAAAACTACAGTTTCTAAACTGATTATATTAGAAAAATGTTTTTTTTAATCGGCTATAGATTGTAAATAGAAGATTCCTACACAGCCTGAAGGTCGACGTTTCGGTGAATAAACCATCATCAGGGCCATATATCAAATGGAATCCGTTTCAATTAAAAATAAAAAATAGATATATCCGCAACAGACATCAAAATAAAATTGAAACACAGACAAATAATAGAATATGTGGAACCCAAGGCCTCATATATCTAATTAGTGCCTGGTCCTTTACATCAGCAGTTACTTACAATTAAGTAAAAGAAAAAAATGTACATTAGATGCATTTTGTTCCATTGCACTTACATATTACAAATCCTTCTTTAAAGTTCATCCGTTTCGAATGAACTGTGAATTGAGCCGTTTTCCAGGCATTTTCTGAAAATAACTGTTGGTTAATATACTGTTTCAAGAACAATCAGACACTTGATTCATTCAACTTTGAAAATTCTACAGAGATTTACAAATTTTGGAGTATTATAATTACTATTTACCATCAATAAGTAGTAAAATAAGCATTGTAATATACCCGTCCCACGGTAATTTAGGTATTATCAAATGTCAAAAATTTACAAGTTGATAATGAATTATATTCGTACTTACCAATGTCAAGTGGAATAAAAAATAAAATTAGTCCTCACAAAAACTGATTTTAACAATAAATACTCTTTCAATCCAAAAATTCGCTAAAAATAAGACAGTAAACTAATCTCGCATAACCTCAAATGCGGTAATGTCAAACTCAACTTTTAGTACGATCAGTTATACACGTTACGTCAATTATTTCGTTGTCTCTTTTTACGATTATTACGGCAAATTTAAAGAAACTAGGTTAGGTTAGGTTTTATGTGAGTGGGGCGTGGTCGCCCCTCCACCGCGACCCTTAGTAGGTCTATTGTAGCTCACCCCTAGAGGCTACAGTTCACCGCACAATCCAGTCCTTCTTACGAAGTTCATGGTTGTATAGGGTGAGATTTTTTTAAAATCGGTAGGTTCTAGGTTAGTGTAACAAAATATGTTGAACCTTATTCTTCCCAGGCCGGGGCATGAACATAGTATATGTTCAGCAGTTTCGTCTTCCACGCAGCAGAACCGACAGTCCGTTTGTTGGTTCAGATCTATCTTTCTGAGGTGGTATCTCAGACGAAAGTGTCCCGTTAGCAGTCCTGTTAGAATACGCAGGTCATTTCTGCTCCATTCTAGGATCTGCTTAGTTGTGTTTCTCAAGGATTGTAACGGTAAAAACGCCTTCGAGTGGGTTAGCCCTGGTATGTCGGACCAGTACGTAAGTATTTTCCTCTCCGCCCAGTCCGAAATAATTGTTTTGGCGGCACTTGTGGTGACTCCAAAAACCGGTTCTGGTCCAGTGAACGCAGATTCGGCCCCCTGTTTTGCAAGGGTGTCGGCTTTTTCGTTTCCTTTCACCCCCTGGTGCCCAGGTTCCCACAGTAGGGTCACCCTGTTGTTCGCACCAAGGTACTCTAAGGATTCGATGCAATTCCATACAAGTTTAGAATTTATCTTGTTGGAGCTCAGTGCTTTTAAAGCGGCCTGGCTGTCTGATATTATATTTATGTTTTTGTTTGCTAGAGGTCTGTTGGTCAACTCTCTTGCACACAATTCGATAGCGAATATTTCAGCCTGAAAGATTGTGGCATACCTGCCAAGACTGGTAGATATTTCAATCTTTGGTTTCCTGCTGAAAACACCGGCCCCAACTCCATCTGAGGTTTTTGAGCCGTCTGTGTACATTACGTATTCAGTCTCTGGGAAGAGGATTTGTCCCCTCATCCATTCGTCTCTCTTCGGAAAGAGGACTTTGAACGACTTTTCTACGTGTATTTTTGTGGCTAGCAAGTTAGGAACCATCCCGAGAATTTGGTGGTTTTTTGTTTCACTCAGTATCCCTGAGTGATCCCCGAGTTGCTCTCCATTTATTTGCTTTTCCAAAAACAGGAATCTATAGGAAGCTATCCTGGCCTCCCTCTCTAAGAGAATATCTAGGGGAGGGAGATGTAGGAGGTGTTCCATCGCTGCCGTTGGTGTGCTGGACATAGCTCCAGTTATGGCCAGGCATGCCAGCCGCTGAAGGCCAGCAAGCTTTGCTCTAGCTGTCTGTTGTAACCCTTTGGTCCACCAGAATACTGAACCATACGTGACCATAGATATTATCATCGTTTGATAAATCCAGTAAATCTGTTTGGGGTTCATTCCCCAAGATTTGCCACATACTCTTCTGAGATTCCAGAGAGAAAACCTGGCTTTGTTTATTGTTTTTTCCAAGTGGGCGTTCCAGGTGAGTCTTTTATCCAGAACTACACCCAAGTATTTCACTTCCGTCGCAAATGGAATGCTCTCTCCGTATAGGACAGGCTGCCGAAGCTTATCTAGCTTTTTCCTTTTCGTAAAAGGAATAATTACAGTTTTTCGGGGGTTTACAGACATCTGTTCCCTCTCGCACCATCTGTATACTGTGTTAAGGGCTTCTTGGAGGACGTTTGAGATCGTCGCTTCAAATTTACCTCTAACTATTATAACCAGATCATCCGCATAGCATTGAAAATCTACTCCCTGCATGGAAAGCTCGCTCAGCAGAGAGTCGACTAGAAGTAACCACATTAGGGGGGAAAGTACCCCGCCTTGTGGACACCCCTTCGCCGCCCTGAACCTAACCGACTCTCCATGCAGTGATGATATTATATATCTGTTTTCAATCATGTTTTTGATCCAGTTACAGATTTTACTGTCTATCCCTCTATCCCTAATTGATGTATAGAGTGACTGTGGTAAGGCGTTATTAAACGCTCCTTCTATATCTAGAAAAGCTGCCAGCGCAATTTCCTTATGTTTAAGGGAATGGCCGATCTTTCCTACTAGATTGTTTAGAGCTAAATCCGTAGATTTGCCTGTTTGGTAGGCATATTGGTGGGGGTTTAAGGGATGTTCCCTAAGATTCCCCTCTCTAATATTAAAGAAACTATAACGTATGTCTAGTTGTTGGTCTTGTGAAGAAGACAATCGATCCTATGATGTTATGTTTGATTTATATTGACAGAAAGAGACAGTATGTAGAAAATATGTGTTGTATGAATCGTAGATTGGGTCACGTGATGGAAAAGCTTCACCGTTTCAACTGTATATATTCACTTAAAAATTCAACTAATTACAACTTTTACAACTAATTAAATTTCATAACTCGTAAACACTTTAAAAATTGTCCTCTTCGCGGCCGCTGTGAGTGTAACCCCAATAATAATAATAATAATAAATTGGGAAATGGTTTCTACTGAATCCCACTAACGGCACTCAGACAATGTCTATTGTGCCTCCACGTGATAGTTAGCGATCTGCCTTCTTGCTAAGCCCAGCAAAGTCAGCCTTAGTTTGGCATAGGCCGGGCATTAGGCAAGGATATGAAGGCTGGTTCCCTCCTTTTCACACAATCTACAATTAGGAGTGTTGACCAGCGCCAGATTATGCATGTGGTATCTAATGGTACCATGATCGGTCGGTATCTGTACTACTAGTCTGGCATCCCTTCTACTTCCTACTCAGTGACACATTAGCTTCCGGTTAGGTTTTCTCGGGGAGAATCCCCTATAAGAACCCTTGCCTGTCTTTACTTGTCTCTAGTTTTCCAGTACATTAAGTTCTGGTTCCTGAGCGAGCCCCCAGCTTCAGCTTGAATGAATGTAACCCCATAATTACAAAAAAAAGCAATAAAATTAAATCTGGCACATTTTTAAGTAATTTTATAGCAACGTAATAATGGGATATTCTGTTTTAGATGGGTCGAAGTTTGGTTAAGAAAACGGCGTCAGTATTTATGCGGTAACAGTCCATCGGTCACAGAATCTTTCAGCAATCCAAAATATACATGTAGACATGTAAAAGACGATTTAAGAACAGCTCTTTGTCACAACAGGAACAATCAAACGGTTATAGAAGTACTAAAAACAGATTTAGAGTGTGGATGGAGTAGTGCTTCGCATCTTAGTGCAGCATCATTAGGATTTTTGTTTTTATTGATTATAGCAATATAATCTGTTTAATCGTGTCGTCTTACTTAAACATTTATTTACTTAAATTTAAATGGTGCATTTGTTGGTACTAAAAATCATCATTATTAAGTTATGAAATGTTTTAGTTTTCATTACATAAGAAATTACAGTTAAGACAAATAAAATGTAAAAAAGATATTTTATTGGAGTACATTTTAGCTTTTGTCGTTAATCTACTTGTAAAACATGTATTTAAGTAGAATTTTTCCAAGTTTCTATTGCATACTGCCTTTGTGAATGCCTGCCGTAAACATGATTTATTTTGTAATAATACTTTTAAGGATATTTTTCTCTTGCAGTTGTTATTATTTATTGTTTTAATGAGAATACAAATACTTTGATAAATTATTTAAAATCCTATTTTATTTTATTATTAGATATATTTTAAGTTACTACACTTTTTAGCAGAGATCTGTAGAAGGAATTTTGTGGAAATGAGAGGTTCGTCAACACAGTAGTTTTTTGTTTGAGTTGTCATAACCAACAAATAAATTAAATAAGGGCCAATTCTAGAGGTCATGCTTATGTCATAAGCTCAGCTTAAGTTGCTTAAGCTTAACTTAACACATTCCACCAAACGTTAAGCTACTTTTTAAGCATAAGAATTGGGTCGGTTTAACACTGATAAGAAGAGCTTATATAGCATATTTCACGAATATACGGTGGTAACGGATTATCGTTAGAAACTCGATAACCAGAATTCAACTGTACATTAAAGAAGTACGAATATAAATTCCCTTAATATTTTTAAAGAAATTTCGTAAAGCTCATATAATATAAATGTGCAAGCACGTCATCAATGATCTATTCGTATCAAAACTTGAAACCAACAATAATAATAATCACCGTTCGTTTTATTTAATCTCGAACACATCGGGTCAGTCTGTTCGTAATATTTTATTGCATTAATCATGTCTTGTTAAATATTACAATTTCTATATTACTTTGGGCGGTGTATAAAATTGCAAATATTATCCATAAATATTTCATTAAATATCACACACAGTTCAAGTTTTATTATGTATAAATAAAAACGGAATCTATGAGCGACAGCGGGCAGTTTACAGTTATATTCATAAGTTGGCAATTTTATATACGTTTTTACATCCATACATACATATAGTCACGCCTTTTTCCCGTAGGTGTAGGCAAAAACGACTTCCTTCCACTTATGGTTCTTACACACATCTTTTGGTTCCTCTTCTTTCATCAGTTCTCTCATACATGCTTTTGACCTGGCCTTACTTCAAAACAATGTTAATCTGATCAAGATATGTTCACCGACTTGTCGATTTACACTCATAAATTTGTTTCGTCAATCTTCCTTCATCCATCCTTTCTACGTGTCCAAACTATCTGAGCAGTCCTTTATCCACACACACACAAACACACACACACACACAAACACACATACACACACACAAACACACACACACACACAAACACACAAACACACACAAACACACACACACACACACGCACACACACACACACTCGCACATACAAAACAGCTCGACCGATTTTGCAGAAAATCTAATCAGTTCTAATTTGCGTAATTATGCGTCGAATACAATTGGTCCTAGGTTAGGTTAGGTTTTATGTGAGTGGGGCGTGGTCGCCCCTCCATCGCGACCCTTAGTAGGTCTATTGTGGCTCACCCCTAGAGGCTACAGTTCACCGTACAATCCAGCCCTTCTTACGAAGTTCATGGTTGTATAGGGTGAGATTTTTTTAAAATCGGTAGGTTCTAGGTTAGTGTAACCAAATATGTTGAACCTTATTCTTCCCAGGCCGGGGCATGAACATAGTATATGTTCAGCAGTTTCGTCTTCCACGCAGCAGAACCGACAGTCCGTTTGTTGGTTCAGATCTATCTTTCTGAGGTGGTATCTCAGACGACAGTGTCCCGTAAGCAGTCCTGTTAGAATACGCAGGTCATTTCTGCTCCATTCTAGGATCTGCTTAGTTGTGTTTCTCGAGGGTTGTAACGGTAAAAACGCCTTCGAGTGGGTTAGCCCTGGTAAGTCGGACCAGTACGTGAGTATTTTCCTCTCCGCCCAGTCCGAAATAATTGTTTTGGCGGCACTTGTGGTGACTCCAAAAACCGGTTCTGGTCCAGTGAACGCAGATTCGGCCCCCTGTTTTGCAAGGGTGTCGGCTTTTTCGTTTCCTTCCACCCCCTGGTGCCCAGGTACCCACAGTAGGGTCACCTTGTTGTTCGCACCAAGGTACTCTAAGGATTCGATGCAATTCCATACAAGTTTAGAATTTATCTTGTTGGAGCTCAGTGCTTTTAAAGCGGCCTGGCTGTCTGATATTATATTTATGTTTTTGTTTGCTAGAGGTCTGTTGGTCAACTCTCTTGCACACAATTCGATAGCGAATATTTCAGCCTGAAAGATTGTGGCATACCTGCCAAGACTGGTAGATATTTCAATCTTTGGTTTCCTGCTGAAAACACCGGCCCCAACTCCATCTGGGGTTTTTGAGCCGTCTGTGTACATTACGTATTCAGTCTCTGGGAAGAGGATTTGTCCCCTCATCCATTCGTCTCTCTCCGGAAAGAGGACTTTGAACGACTTACCTACGTGTATTTTTGTGGCTAGCAAGTCAGGAACCATCCCGAGAATTTGGTGGTTTTTTGTTTCACTCAGTATCCCGGAGTGATTATGCGTCGAATACAATTGGTCCTACGTCGATATCATTTTTTGTTCTCGAGATAATCGAGACGAAAAATAATTCCGAACGCTCATACGAACATACGTACATACACACACAGACGTCCACTTATAAACTATTGTATTTGACTCTGGGGACCTTAAAATGTGGAGATATGTCAAAATTCGGGATTCGCAAAATCGTACCCATAACTATAACTTTCCACTGGTAAGTTAATATCAACATTTTTTACATAAATTGATAAAACGTTTCAATTTAAAAATGCAATTAAGAAAATTGTCATAATTTTAAAATTAATGTTATTTTTTCTTAGAAGGTTGATATTAAAATGGCTGTACTTTATTATTTCGTTAAAACAGTTATTGACACCCATTTAATGTTGTATTTCTCGGTTATAACTAATTCCAGTATAAAACAATATGCGAATTAAATTAGTATTTTTATATTACTATTAATATTTCACACAATAAAAATTAAAAAAAAAAAAGTAACTTCGTGGTATGTACACGAAATTTAAAGAGGTAGTTTATGTTTAAATACCATTTTCTGAAATTAAATATATCTTCTAAAATGTCACTTCAGATAATAATTAAATTACATATTTTATTTACAATATTACAGTAATTAATGTACATTTTAAAATTAATAGAAATCATACCAGAAAAACCACTTTTATTAACATCCTATAACTCACTAAAACATTTATTTAGTCCTTAGGATTTTGCTGGTTCGAAAAACTTTTAAGTCAATCTCTTTGGCGATATATATACGTGATCTGTAGTTAGAACGGAATTGCAACTTTCTATATAATAAAAATGTACAAAATTATAAAAAATTTTACCGTCCGTTAATATAAACATCTACAAAACATTAATATTTTTAGTCGTTATTTAAGTAAGTATAGATAAATAAATATAACATTATTCATTGTGCACAAATTTTCTAGCGTGTTTATGATTGTCACTTTTAAGTGGTACCTACCTATATATAATTCCTCGGCTTGTTAAAAAGTTCATTGAACATTTTTTCATGTAACTTAAAGAGGCTCGTTCCATAATATAATTGTTGCAAAAAAGTTGGATTGATTTTAGCAGTTAAACCTTTCTTAAAGAAAATCAAAGATTATTCCTAATAAACTGCTCCAAAAAAGTTAGGGAGGAAGTTGACAAATATTGGATTTATGTTAAAAATTATTAACTGTTTTATTTACCAAGATTTTACATCAGTTATTGTTTTCACTTTATTCCGTAGATATCGAGTAACTGGAAACGTGATAAAAAGACCTAGAAGTGGACGACCAAGGGTTACCACCCCCGCGCAAGATCGTTGAATGAATGTGTATACCCGTCTTCTTCTTGAAATTCCTCTCCTATCGGAGATTGAGAATCGCCCGCCTGAAGAGTTCTGCGGACGTGCAACCAAACCACTCCCTCAAGTTGCCCAGCCAAGAGATTCTTCTTCTGCCAATCGTTCTTTCGCCTTGAATAATTAGCTTAAGGATATTATATCTATCTCCTCTCAGAACATGTCCTAGATATTCTAATTTTCTCCTTTTTATGTTGTTACTAATTTCTTAGGCTTTATTCATTCGGCGTAGTACTTCCTCATTTGAAACCTTGTCAACCCATGGTATTCTCAGCATCCTCCTATAACACTACATTTCAAATGCTTCTATGTTCTTGATGTTTTCTGATTTGAGTGTTCAAGCCTCCATTCTATACAATAGAATGAAGAATATTTTAGCATTCTGGTTCTCAGTTTTAATGTTATATCTTGGCTGCAGAGTATTTTATTAATTTTTATGAAAGCGCTGCGGGCTACTTTAATTCGACACTTGATTTCTTTTGTGTGTTCTTATGTTTCAGTTAACCATGTGCCAAGATATTTGTAGCAGGATACCCATTCCAGGTTGTCGTTATTAATATTTATAGATGGTCTATTGTGATTAATGCTTTGGTTTTTGAAGTTGTCATGACTTTGGTTTTCTTTGGGTTCATATCTAGGCTATATCCCTTGCAGAAAAAGCTTGTTAACTCAACCAGATGTTGTAGGTCTTCCAGACTGTCAGCGACGATAACTGTATCGTCTGCGCATCGCAAGTTGTTAATTCTTTCCCCGTTTATGATAATACCACCGGTTTCCTCTGACAGCGCTTCTTCAAATATGTCTTCACTATATACATTGAACAAAAGAGGTGACAATACACATTCCTGTCTAACACCTCGACATATCTTAATCTCCTCACTCAGATCTTCTCTGACTTTGACCCGTGCTGTTTGGTGCCAATAGAGATTGGATATTATTCTCATGTTTTGCTGTCAAATTTTTTTCTCTTTAGTATCTCTAGGAGTTTTGGGTGTTGGACTATATCAAATGATTTTTAAAAGTCGATATAGCAGATGTACATATCATGATTCATATCTAGGCTCCTTTGTCTCGGTACGTTTAGTCCGAAGAGCGCTTTTCTTGTATCTTGTATACCCGTAGAGAGTACTTATCGGATCATACAACAGCGTCTTTTAAATGCTTCTGGTGTTTCGGTTTCAACTGAAACAGTACGTCGAAGATTACACGACTTACGTTCACGACGACTTTTGAAAAGAGTTCCATTATCACAGATTCATATGCGTGCTAGATTGGCATGGGCTAATGAACATGTGAATTGGAATGCTGAATGGAGGTCCACATTGTTCGAAGATGAGTCGAGGTATTGACGGTTTTCTGATAGTCGGCGTGTTCATGTATAAAGTCTTACTCTAGTGTCCAGAAATCGAAGAGCAGTGCACGAAGTTCGTCCGTTAAGAGGTGGTACAGTTGCTGTTTGGGGAGGCATTATGTGTTAGTGCTTGATGGGAACATGGCTGCGCAGATTTACGAACAAGTTAATACAATGTTATACGTTTGTTTCATGTTGCTATTGAAACAACTTTCCTCTTTTTAGACGATAATGGTCGACCTAATCGTGCAATAGTAGTCGAAAACGATTTGGACTTCCATGGTATCCCTCATTTGGTACTGACTCTTCTATCGCCTGACCTCTATCCCATCGAGCATGCTTGGTACGAACTACAAAGATCCTATTAACCTCCTCCACAAAAACTCCAAGAGCTTAGACAGCTTTTGCTCCAACTTTGGAGACAAATCGATCAAAGCTACTTCAAAGACCCTATTGAAAGTATGCACAGGCGTTGTTTGGCTGTAATTGATATTAGAGGAAAAAATATTCATTATTAACGTGTGTAATTTAATTTTTAATATAATTAAAAGGTACACAACCTCAAATTGTTGTTTTTGTAGTTTAAAACTGCAATCGTATTGCACAAAATGGCAAACAAATGCTTACATAAAAGACGAAACATTCAATTTATAACATATAAACACTTGGTGGTCAAAAATTGTAATTTGTTAAAACAAAATTTCCGAATTTATGAACTTCCTTAACTTTTCTGGAGCCGTTTAATTTTTAATAGGCTTTAGTTAAATAAACCACATAATCCACCATAAAATAATCAGCATAGTGGAAAATAATTTACTCCAGAAGAACAAAAATGTTTCCTATCAATTATTGATAGAAAATGATAAGTCCTGGGTGCACTATTATCAACTTGAAACTAACAAAGAAGCAAATAATGGGCAGTGTGAATAAAAAATAAATTTTTACTTGAAGTATTAAGTTTTAGCATCAGCATAAACTTTTGGTTTTAGCTATAAGTACTAGCATTTGCTGACAACGATGTGAATAATCTTTAGCTTATACTTATAAGTTTGCAGTAAACAAGTTTTTGTACCTTGCACCGGATGTGTCACGCGCATACTTGTTAATTATTGAGTTATATCATTTATTTCGTGGCATATTTACTGAAAGGCTCGACGGAAATGCAGGCGATTAGATTTTAATGAGTTCTGATAGCGAATATACTGAATCCGAATTTCCGGTTTGTGGATAAGAAAACAACAGGAAATACAACAAATTATTCCTAAAAACTGGGAAGAAAAATTGTTGCTGATTATAGATAGTGACGTGCAAAATCCAGTATTCAACAAAATACCTTTAGCTGTGAGTATGAGCATTGCAGGTAAACAACATCTACCTGATGACAACAACACAGACGTTCCACCTTCACCACCAATTCCAGCTCCTCATCCTATACAAACCCCACCAAAAAAAATTTTACGGGTTGCACTCTGGGAGTGCCGGCAGAAGTGAAAACTTAAGTATTAACGCGCGTGAAAATATTATTTTTAATCTGAAAAATATTGTCTCCAGATTTCCATAGTTTATAAATAATGCATTATTTTTATTAACGCTTTATTATAAATCATATATTAAACATCAGTACCAGATTTGAATGTTTTCGATTTCTTTCTTCCGCTTTTTGCTTGATCTTCTTTCAATATGGCGCTTTTCTTCCTACCTCGACTTTTTCGTTTTCGGCTACCTCGTTTTCTGTTTTGTCGCTTTTGGCTACGTCGTCTACGGCTTCTGCTTCTATTTTTTCTTCGTCTTCGAGCCTCCATTATCGGCAAACCAAAACCTAATTTAAACCATCCCCCGTTCTCTTTGATCAAACCAGCTTTCAGTCCAGTTTTTAATGCTTTTTTAACACAAATTGATGCATTTTTTAACGGCTTCTTGCACTGATAAATTATTTGATCTAAAATTTTGTTGGGGGGAGAACCATTAGAGTCATTAAATCACGCTATGGTGTCCATAACATCTGCTAAAAACGACACCTCTCCTTGGACCATTTTAATGCAGCAAAAGCAGAACTTAATCAATAAACTAATGAAAAGCACTTAAATTTTGAATTTAGCTACTAAATTAATTTGTCAAAATGACATAAAAAATGTACTTGAATTTGTCAGTTTGTTGAATAAGGTTGCCAAGTTACCAGTCAAGAAAAGTCGCATTTTATATTGCTCCAGTGAAATACATCCGTCTTACGAATTTTCGATCAGGCCACGTGTCCTGACGCGAGTTTAACATTTTTTACCCATTACAAAAAAAGTTCACAGCGTGCCATAAGAAGTTATCACTTCAAAAACTCAACAAGAAAGAAACAGAGGAGACTGCGAAATTAAGTACTGCAGATCTACAAAGATTGTTTCTACTTGAACAGTTGCAGCTTCCACGGATGCAGATAGAACGAGAACATATTATGTTAAAAAACGGGCTACGTGAAACTCCAATGGAAAGCTTTAATTATGTTGTAGATGTAAATTCTGGTGAGCTATACGCTGACATATTAAATATTTTTTGACATTAGGTAAGAACATGATAATTATTAAATTTGTAGTTGGTTAATAACATTTGTTATTTCTTCTCTCTTCTGCATTTGCTAGATCGTTTTCCTCTTCTGAAGGACAACACAACTAATAATGTCGGCAGCAACTCTATCTAGTAGGTATTCTGGCTGTATACTGTAATACAGGAAACCTTCTCCTTAGCTGACTGAAAACATTTTTCAATATTGACCCGTTCTCTTGTAAAAAGTGTGTTAAATGCTATTTTTTCACATGTTTGGGGATTTCTATACGGTGTCATTAACCACGGTGTTCTTCCGTAACCAGAATCAGCTAATAATACGAAGTTTTGCCGCATAGTATTTATTTGGGCATAGATACTAGATCTCTAAAGTATTCGGTTATCATGGACAGAACCCGGCGACTGAGCGTCTATAGAAGTAAATTCTTATTTTGCATTACATATTACCTGTAGATTTAAGCTGTTGCAGTATTCATCCCCATGCTCGGTTAGTTTTGTAACTCTTATGTGGGTGCAATAATAACGCCAATTGCACACGAAAATTGGTATTTAGAATTCTATTGTTGCTGCGATCTATGCGTATTATTCTTCTTCTTCTTCCAGTGCCTTTCCGTTACCGGAAGTTGGTAATAATTATTTTATCAACTGCGACCCTAAATAGGCCCGAGGTGGAGGTTGCAAACAAAGTTCCCAGGTTTGTAAGCCATGGGATCCTCCTTCTGCCTGGTACCCTCATTCCAAGCACCTTTCCTTGTAGGATAAGCTGCAACAGACCGTATCTTTCGCTGTTTCTCATGATGTGTCCTAAGTATTCCAATTTCCGACTTTTGACTGTACTCATGATCTCCATTTCTGTGTTTAAAATGTCGAATACTCTTTTGTTTGTAACATGGGCTGTCCAAGGGATTGTTAGTATACGTCGATACAGCCGCATTTGAAATGCGTCCAACCTTTTACTGGCTGCATCTGTTACAGTCCATGACTCAACTCCATATAGGAGCACAGGAAATACATAGCATTGGAGAAGTCGTATTTTAGTTGTTAAGTTCAGAAAGTGGCATTTAAACAATTTCGACATTTTAAGGAATGCAGCACGAGCCCTCTCTATTCGACAACGTATTTCGAGAGAATGATCCCAACTGTCGTTGATTGTAGTTCCCAAATATGTTGTAGTGTCTACCTTTTCAATAACTGTATTATTTATAATAAGCTGTCTGGGTGGTGGTGAATTTTTGCTTATCACCATGTATTTGGTTTTATTCATATTTATATCTATTCCATATTCCTGACTGTGCATTGAAAGCTGGCTCATCATATTTTGTAGGTCCTCTAGTTTGTCGGCGACTATTACTGTATCATCCGCAAATCGGATGTTGTTGATTCGTTTACCATTTATAAGAATTCCTGCTGTTGAATCACACAGCGCATTATTAAATATTTCTTCTGAATATATGTTAAATAAAAGTGGTGACAACACACACCCTTGTCGCACGCCCCGTTGAATTTTTATTTCATCAGTCATCTGACCTTTGTTTTTAACTTGTGCTGTTTGATTCCAGTAGAGATTTTTTATTACCCGGAGGCAATTGTTGTGAATACCTATCTTCTTCAACACTTCTATTAACTTGTTATGTTTTGTCTATCAAAAGCTTTCTGATAGTCCGCAAAGCATGCATGTATGTCACAGTCCATATCTCTGCATCTCTGAAATAGAACTTGTATGCAAAACAATGCCTCGCTTGTTCCTGTTGCCTTTCGGAATCCAAATTGAGTGTTACCCATATACTCTTCACATTTCGAATATAATCTCACATGTAGAATTTTTAGAAAGGTTTCAAGAAGATGATTCATAAGGCTTATGGTACGATAGTCATTGCATCGTCTTGAAGTGGATTTCTTTGGTATAGCAATGAAGGTGGATTTGAGCCATTCTCTGGCAATCTTTCCAGTCATATATATTTTATTGAATATTTTAGTTAATTTATTAATACTTTTGTCGTCTAGGAGTTTGAGAAGTTATCCTTGTATTTCATCAGGACCAGAAGTTTTTCCGTCTTTATTTAGAGAGATGGATTTACGAACTTCTTCTGTTGTTATGGAAGGTCCTGTGTTATCTTTAGATATTTCCACTTCTGGCCGTTCATCTTTGAAAAGATTTTTTATATAATTTCGCCATGTTTGTAGTTCTCCCTTTATATCTGTGATGCGTATTATTATTTGCAGGAAATCGTATCCAAAGATGCGACTTTTCCATGATTTTAGTCAGTACATGTTTTACCGTTTTGCTGACAGTTGTTCGATGTACACCTTCTTCCTTTTCAACTCAAATTTAAAACCCAGGTTCGCTTGAGAAGTAAAATATTTAATATTTAACAATAACTCTAAAAAATATGTACAGCTTGTGGTTACTCATTCTCGGGACACTTACTTCGCTGTGAATAATATTTTTTCTAATAATTATAAACTGAGACATTTTACTGTATACTGTACATGTTACAAACTAGTTTAGTACTGTACTACTCGATTGAAGTCTCAAACTATTTTACCAAGCTTGACATTTTTTGTGAGCTTGAAAAATGGTTAGTTATTGCTTGAAAGTTGCAGCAATTGCTTTATTTTATTAACACCCGCTTAAGTTTTACCTGAAAAAAAAAATAGAATAAATGTTACAGGCAAATTGCTTAAACTTATCAGTTTTAGCTAAAGCTGATTATTATTCACTTAAACCATCGTTTTTGCTATCACATTGTAAGTAAAACTTCATGCTACAATTTTATTCACACTGCCAATTATCTTTAGACATTTGAAATTCAAAAAGAAAATAATTTTAAAAATAACATGTCTTATTGGGATCCTTTTAATAAATTAAAACTTCAATTGTACTTAATATAAAATAACGAAAGAATTTCTATTCAAATAAAAATAATATTTTAAATTATTCATTGATTGTGCAACTGAAATTATTTCCTTAGAAATAAAATAAAATAAAAAAATAACCTTTTTTGTCGACCTCTACAAAAAATGACATTTTACATACTAATTTCCGGACGAAAAATCGACTATTTTTGAAGGTCGCCATGATACTGCACGGTGCGAGAGCGGCGATTGGGTCATTTTCGTAAATCCACGATTTAATAAAAACATAGACAATAACAGTCATTTGCTGTTTTCAAATGAATTTCTTACGAAATCCGCTAGGTTTTACGTGTGAATAAGACCGTGGTGTGAATAAATACATAAATAACTATTTTTTATTTTTGACAAATTAAAAACATTTACAGTGCAACAGAAGTAGCTTGGCAGGCGAGTAGCCTCTGAAATAACCAATATTCGGCTGAATATACTTCACATTCGTAAACTTCTTCCTCCGATTGTACTTGAGACTCACGATTACTGAAAATTTCGTCGTCGCCGATCGTATCGTTATACGAATGTTTTCGGTGTGCGCAGATTTTGTGATCTCTCGCCCGCCAAGCTACTTCTGTTGCACTGTAACTGCCTCTCAGTAAAAATATTTTTTTTCGGGCAAAAAATTAATTCCGAAATAATTTTTAAAAGTGTAGTATTTTTTATAGTTTTACTGAATTCAAAATTAGACGTTCTAAAGATTATACATTTTCGTGTATTTAATTCATCTTAGATACTTATATCTATATCATTAAACCGATTTAATCATAACATAAGATTTTATAATTTTGATATAATCATGTTTGGTGTCTATCATCAAAAATTTGTAATCTATTAGATTTGTTCCAACTATTTAAAAAAACTATAAAGTGAACGAGTTTTTCCATTTCAACCGAATTTGGGATCGTTGTGAATCAGTTTCTAAACGGTAATTTTGGTACATGTTCGAATATAGAAACTGTTCGCACTGACATGCGTATTGGCTAAATCATCAGCTGTATTGGTTAATAAGTAGTTGAATTTTTAGTCGATTACATAAAACGGTTACAAAACATTCAGATTTTCTAGTACTACCCGAGTATGAATTAACGCATGCGCATAAATTCGATCCAAACGATCTCGAATACCGTACAAAAGGTGAATGATGGAACAAATCTATTACGTCATCATTAAAAATAATTACGTGGATTTCTTCTACTAAATTGTTATTTTTTATAAAAATTGCAATTCCCGATCCGCAAACTAGATCAAATCAATTTGATTCACGACTGTTCTCGTTGCTACCAACAACAGACTCATTTTGTAGTGCATTAACAGACGTAGGCGAATTGCTGTTACTTCCTGTACTAGCAGCAGGTTCTGGAGGTATAAGACCTTCTTTCATTCTCTTCTTTTGTTTCATCCTTCTGTTTTGAAACCAAATTTTCACCTGGGTCTCGTTTAGCTGCAACGCCGAAGCTATCTCTATCCGCCTCGCTCTTGTTAAGTATTTGTTAAAATGAAATTCTTTTTCTAATTCTGTTAGTTGTTTGTTGGTAAAATTTGTTCGTCCTGTATTTAAGCAATTGAGGTTCAGAAGACTTGACGCGTTCGAACCAAGACAGGAACTTCTTGAAGCTGGATTTTGGACGTCCAAAGGAACGCTGTTTGAAGACGTGTTTTGGTAATCGGTAATAGAAGAAGTTGGAAGCTTAGTAGCTAAAACAAAATTAAAAATATGTTAATAAAATACGTATACCTATAGAATATTTTACAAAATGTAATAAAAGTTTGGAATAATAAATATTTAAAAATATTTAAGATACATTTAGAACAATTTTAACAAAAGACAAAATAAGTAAAAAAATTTGCATCGATTAATGTTAGCACTTTAACTTTTAATTTAAAAAGTAAAGACCTCTTGAACAGCTACACTTGAACAACCTTCACTCTACTATCATGTTCTAGTTGGAATCTTCTGTTATAATGTACCTGTGCAAATTTAAAATAATGTCCCAAATTTGTATTACGTTCATATGTGAGTACAGATACGAGTTAAGCTAGGTTTTGTTATCCACTATTAAAAAATAATTTTAAAAAGTATTTTCATAAATTTATTTTCATTTTTATTTATTTTTGAGGTACATAAAATAATTATAACAGTATTACAACTCAAAATTTTTGTATTTTAGTTTCAAATGTAATATACGATACAAAAGCACAAGAAATAAAAAATATATTAAAAACATTAAAAATACTCGTTAATATATCACAGGACGAAACTGATCGACAAATAAAAACAAAACAATGTATTATTTTAATAATGCAACATGTCACCCTTTAAAGGTTAATATCTAGATATTAGGTATTGTTATTAATATTTTAGCTAAGTGAATTGACCTTTTCGTGCTTAAATTTTTGCAAATTGTTTAATTAAATCTTCGGTGTCTAATTCTTTTAGCTGGTCCGATTCCATTGAAATGATAGCAAGATTACTTAGTCGGTTTTGCCCCATGGTTGATCTTAAATAATTTTTTATTATTTTGAGTTTTGAAAAAGATCGTTGTGCGGTAGCAACAGAAACCGGCATTGTTAATAAAATACGAAGTATTATGCTCGTAGGAAAAGAATCCACTAAGTTGTTAATTGTTATATAATTTAAAGTTTCTTCTGGAGACGTAATAACTTTTTATCAAAATTTTGTAAATATTGCAATTCTTTAACAAGTTCCACGACAGTTATGTCTTGTTTATTGCGAGTTTTGTCATTTAATAAATTTTCAACTTTTTGACATAATTCTAATTGTTAGTTTTTAGAATAATTTTTAAATTTATCAATATTCCATAAAAACGCGAAATTATTAGAGTAAGAAAGTAATTGGAATCTCTCTCCACTGATGTTATGATTACATCTAGAGCATTGAAAAAACAATCAACTTTGAACTTAGTTTAGTCGTGGATCGGTTCATCGTCACATTCATAATCAACATGTTTTTTTTTCGTGGTTTTAGACCTCTTTGTTTTGTTGAATTTGGGCCCTATGTCTAAGTTGGAAGCTATTTCTTCAGTATCAATCAATAGATCATTAAAAACTTTATCGAAGCGGTAAGCTTTCAAAAAATTATTCAAATTATTTAAATGATTATAAGACTGAGCAACATCAAAGTTCGGTTTTTGAATAATTTTACTAACAATGTTAACTTTACTTAAAATATTATACCACAATATAAGAATGCAAATGAACTCAAAATTTTGCAATTTTTTGGCCAATGATGCAGCCAAATTTTTTACGTTATTTTCAAAGTTTCCTTCGCATATTTTAAACAGAGCATCATAAACCTCCCCAAGTTGATATCGTCGTCTCAAAGATTAAGAATAAAATAATAAACAAATAAAAAACAATGTAATAGCTAGCAATTCCTTACTGGTTTTTTTATCATTATAAATTTTGTTTCGACAATTTTGTTTGTTGCTTTATCTTTTTTTTACTCATGAGTTTTGAGGCTTTTCGGTGCCGTCGCGCACCACACGACTTGCTCTTATGTACAGCGCGGGCCTGCCTATTTAAGCATTGTTGAAACGTCTAAAAGTTAATAGAAGATAATTAATATGAACGTGCTGGGAATCTCCTTGCATTTTACCTTCTTAGAAAGAGCAGTCGAGATATAGAAACAACAAGCGATTAAAATAGAACTCATCAAATATCTGGAGAAATTTGAGATAATTCATGTAAGACAATATGGATTTCGACAACTTCGGTCTACTGGAGATTTGTTGGCTTATGTCACTCAGCTCTGTACAAACAATATTGAGAAGTTTGGTAAATTCCGTGCAATAGACTTGGATAAATCTAAAGCCTTTGACCGCGTTTGGCATCATGCATTGTTAAGTAAATTATCTGCCTACGGTCTCCCAGCCAAGTTGCGCCAATGCTCATGAGCTTCATGCAAGAGCGCTCTTTACATGTGGCAGTTGACGGTATTTCTTCTGATGCGTTAAAAACCAATGCCGGGGTCCCCCAGGGTTCCATCCTGTCTCCCACCCTATTTATTTTACACATCAATGACCTTTTGAAAACCACACTTGTCTCAACTTTCACATCCTATCGATCACTTTCGGTGAATGATACAAATAGACTCAGGCAGGAACTGGTTAATTTTATCAATAGAGATCTTGAAGCAATCGTCGAGTGGGGAACCAACAATCTTGTTCAGTTCAACGCTCAGAAAACACAAAGCGCCACGTTTTCCAAGAAAGTGAATTCCTTAAATCATTTCATCACAATGTCCGGAAATACCCTTGAATCAAGTCCCTTCATCTCGATTTTGGGAGTCACGGTGTCTAAAAATATGTCTTGGCATGATCATGTTGCTAACATCGCAAAGTCAGCAAGCCAGAGGCTAGGTTTTCTGTGAAAAGCTAGAAAGTTTTTTACTCCTGATCAACTATTAATGACGTACAAGGCTCAAATCCGACCTCTACTGGAGTATTGCCCGCACGTTTGAGGTTCAGCACTAAGGCATTTTCTTCGTCTTCTAGATTCCATTCAGGAAAGGGCCATTCGGTTGATAAACAGCTCAACTCTCACAGATACCTTCCACCCTATAGAACATAGGAGAAGAGTTGCAGACCAGTTATTACTCTACAGATATTTTCATGGCAGATGCTCCAAAGAAATAAAAACTCTTGTACCACCATTGGCCACATTAGACCGAAGAACTCGGCACGTTGATCAGTCTTGCCCATTTACTCTCAAGATTGACAGTACAAGGACCAATCTGCATCAAGAGTCCTTCTTTTACAGGGCTGCTACGAATTAGAACAGGAACAGGAATTATTAACGAAGATAACAATTCCAGTACTATAATAATTTTGATTATACCGACTGGTCGCTAAAAAAATTTTGTTGCTGTGAAAAGATAGATCAGCCCTACATAATTACCATAAAAATTTCGTTAAACGTCTGAACTAATTTATCTTATTAAATTCTCGGTTCGTATAGCAGGGAACTGTTGGAATAAAGTTTTTAATAAATTTTCTAAATGTATCTAGTAATACTGAAAATGGTCTTCCATTATATAAATTGGAAAAGTGATATTTAAAACCACTGGAGTTAAAAACCAATATATTTTAAAAAGTTTACTTTACGCAGAGAGAGGTTAAGATAGAAAATGTAGTTGATAACAAAAATATGTTATTGTGTAAATATTGGCAGCAAACATTTTTCTTTCTTATTTATACGTCTTTTAATTTAATTGAATTTTTTATTTTGCTATGTAATGTTGATCACAAAATGTGTTGTTATTTTTCCAATTTATAGAATAAATAATTAAATTTTTTTTTAAATTAATATTTTCTTTTAATAGAACACGTTCAATAAATATTTATTTTGGAGAATTATGAGATTTTTATGGAATAAAAAAGAAAATGCCAGTACATGGGTATTCCTTTACACGATAGTACTCTATATAGGTACGTTATGTGGTAGCAAAGACGGAAGTATCGTGCTTTCACCTAAATAACAGGATGGCGAACTACCAACTTAAAATTAACTTTGAAGGCAGCCTTCTCAGTCATAATATGCACCCGAAATATTTGGGTGTTATACTTGACAGAACGCTAAGCTTCTAAAAACACCTTATGAAGACAGCTGCAAAACTCAGATCCCGAAATAATATCCTGCAAAAGCTATGTGGCACCACATGGGGTTCCACGGCGCCCACACTCAGATCGACAGCACTGGGTTTAGTGCACCCCGTCGCGGAATACTGTGTACCGGTGTGGATCAACAGCCCACACACCAAACATGTTGAAGCCCAACTCAATCAAGCTATGCGTACTATATCAGGCCACCCCCACATAGCTCCTCCACAAATTCGCCAAAAACATGGTCTGGTCAGGGAGTATAGAAAAATTAACGCCGACCCTGTGCTCCGCTCCCACGTTGGAATAACCAGCAGAACCATAAATAGGCTACGCTCACGAAAACCCCCTCTAAGAACGGCAGAAACTCTTATCGAAGAAAACTTTAACATAATTGAGCGGTGGAATGAAGAATGGGAAAAGAAAGCCACACCTGCCAACCGGGATATGCCATGAGTTACAAGCATGCCAGAGGGTTTTGATCAACCAAGACGAATCTGGACAACACTTAATAGGATAAGGACGAATTGCGGCAGGTGTTCCGACTCACTTTTCAGATGGGGAAAAATACCTTCCCCAAATTGTGACTGCGGCGCTGAAAGACAGACTATTAAACACCTGGTAGAGGACTGTCCAATTAGTTCCTACAGTGGCAACCCATCCGATTTCCTGATTGCGACAAGAGAGTCACTAGAATATATTTGTAACCTTAGTGTTTGTTTATGAAATTTTGTTATTTTTGTTACGAGGGCGGTTTGATAAGTGAGTGACTTTTTGAATAAAACAAATTTTTTTCCGCAAATGAAAATCTTATTTTTCTACATAATCACCTTTTAGCTTGATACATTTAGTCCAGCGTTTTTTTAAATTTTTTATTTCCTCCAAATAATAGGTTTTTTCAAAGCTCTCAAAATACGCGTTTGTTTCGGTAATGACTTCTTCATTCGACTCAAATCTCTTACCGCCCAGCCATTTCTTTAGGTTTGGAAACAGAAAATAGTCGCAGGGGTCTAAATCTGGAGAATATGCTGGATGGGGTAGCAGTTCGTATCCCAATTCGTGGATTTTGGCCATCGTGACTAGACAAGTGTGCACACGTGCATTGTCTTGATGGAACGGCCAAATATGGCCGTTTTTGCTTCAAATCAACTTCGAATCTGTTCAAAAGCTTAGAATAATATTTGCCGGTGATCGTTTTACCTTTCTTGAGGTAATCGATGTGAATGACACCGCGTACATTTAAAAAAACTGTGGCCATGACCTTGTTGGCTGACAGACTCTGTCTTCTTTGGTCCACGTTCACCCCGCGCAACCCACTGATTCGATTGTTCCTTGGTCTCTGGCGTGTTGTGATGGATCCATGTTTCATCCACAGTAACAAAACGGCGCAAAAATTCGTCCGGATTACGACAGAACATCGCTAAACACTCTTTTGAAGTGGTCACACGATTGCGCTTATGGTCGAGTGTGAGCAATCGCGGCACCCATCTCGCAGAGAGTTTTTTCATGTCCAAATATTCGTGTAAAATATGATGTACCCGTTCAGTTGAGATACCTACAGCATGAGCCAACTCACGCACTTTCATTCTCCGATCATCCAATATCATTTCATGGATTTTATCGACGATTTCCGGCGTGATCACTTCTTTTGGGCGACCTGGACGTTCGGCGTCACTAGTGCTGGTACGACCACAACGGACCACTTCTTAACCATTGAAATTGATGGTGTCGAGACCCCGTAGTATTTATCAAGTCTTTTCTTAGTTTCAGTGATGGATTTTTTACGTAAAAAGTAATGCTTAATCAGCACACGAAATTCACTTTTTTCCATTTTCGTAAAAATTCACAAGGTTGTCTGCTTTGAACGGCTATCAAACACCAACTGCACGACGTAGCTTGCTTAAAATTAGAAAGTTGCCCACTGATAGATTATAGTTGACGGCAGCACTGTTGCATTTGGAGTAACTGCGCGGGAAATTTAAAAAGTCACTGACTTATTAAACTGCCCTCGTATATACCTGTGATGTAGCCAAACACTAAATAAAAAAAACAATGTAGTAGTGGCTCAGGATTACGAGGACCTGGAATACATGACGAGAAAGCTAATTGAAGAGTAAAAAAGTGGGGATTGGAAGTAAGCCTGAAAAAAACTGATTATATGTGCGTAGGTGGACGAAGCCAGTATTTAGTTCTCAACAATGGAAACGCATCAAGTCCTGTTACGAATATAAATATTTAGGTCTCAAAATAACATCCGATGGAAAAATGGACGATGCCATTAAAGATCGAAACACTCTGGGAGGTAGAGCAATATCACTAATAAATGGAGTGTTGTGGGATAGAAACATCTCAGATAAAGATAAAAGGATTATTTACAATGTTATGAAAAAAAGGATTTTGAGATATGGTTCGGAAGTTTGGCAAATTAAGGAGAGAACGGAGAGGATTTTGTGTGCTACAGAGATGGATTACTGGAGAAGGGCTGCAGGAAGATTAAGAAGAGAAGGAGTCACCAACCAAAGAATTAGAAAATTTTTGGAAGTGGAACATACCATAGTCGATGACATTCGAACAAAACAACTAGTATGGTACGGTCATGTGCAGAGGATCGAGAACAAATTGTCTAAACAGGTGTTAACGTGGAACCCAGCAGAAAGAAGACAAAGAGAGAGGCCAAGAAAGAGCTAAAAAAAAAAGGAATCGATAGTGAAATCAGAGATAAAGATCTGGACGAGAACTTGTGGGCACATTTTAATAGTCAATAATTACAAATTTACCACAGCGAGAGCTTTCCTTTAAAATTCCTACGTGTAAAGCACACTCAAAAGTAAGTGTATTTAAAGTTTTAAAAGTATTGCAAGAAAAGTGATTTTTGTGGGAACATCCTTAAGTCCTAAAAATAATATTTAACCCAGACAAAATAGACAAACAAAAGCGCTGAGTTTGCATTAATTCCCAACAAGCTGGATTTTTGTCAGGTCCTAAGGAGGTTGTTGGTCAGAGCGGGGTGATGAAGCGGGACGCGAGGGGGTCCTATGCTGAACATGTTAAATAATCAGCGCTGCCAACTTCAAATAAAAAATATACTTTACAATAAAATCGTTATAAAACTAATTGACAAATCATTATTTAATTATGATTTAATAAAATAAATGGTTTTTATTCAAATAATATGATAAAAATTAATTCCGAATTTATGTGTGTAGTGGTAAAAAAACGTGGCAACAGCGCAAATAGTTACTTTTATTAGCAGCAGCTGACAGCTGATAACATAACCTCAAATGTTTAAAAAACTATTTAATTATTAAAAAATGATGTAGATGGTAAGGCAACATTTATTAAAAAAAATGCTATTATAGAAAAAAATTTACAACATTTATCATCTTTGTATGATAGCAAAAGCGTTATATATTATTACTTACAATACACTATATTTATTAACTTATCACTTTCACTAGTCATAATTTTTTTTTATTAGTGCACAACACACAGGTTTTGTGTAATTATTAGAATGTTGGATTGGTCGCATTGAGAAAAACTCATTAATATCAGGTCCAAGATATTAAAATACAAACTAAAACACAACTAATGAAGCAGAGAAAACTGTTTTCAATAATAAAAATATTGATTACAAAATTTGCAACTATTATACTTTTCATATCATATCTGTCATTACATTATTTTAACAAGTGTGACAGCAGTGTCAATTTCTTCTTTTTTAATATCGTAATACTAACTGTATTTACATTGGGTGACTTTAGACTTGAGTCGTCTGTACGAATGCGCCGTTGCATTCTTCTTTGACGCCCACGTTCACTTACGCCGTAATTCAAATTTTTTCATCGTTAAAAATAAAATATTTCAAAAACTACATAAGTACATAAAGTCACGCATTTTTGGCATAGGGGTAGGCAGAGACCACTTCCTTCCACTTGCTACGGTTCTTACACACATCTTTTGCTTCCTCTACTTTCATCAGTGCTCTCATACATGCTCGTCGGTTGTTGGTACTCTTGGCCTGGCCTTTCTTTAAAATAATGTCTACCTTTACCGACTAGACAGTCGATAATACTTTTTAAGCACCCAAACTCTTCGTTATTAAATTTCCTACGCACACGTCATTTGTTTTTTATAATAGACCTATTATCAGAGAAGACGGAACTATTTACTTTTAAACACGATCAGACATCACCACTTTCTGGTCGACTGTATTATCTTTATGCGGCCGACTGGAATGTATTGCGCTGTGATATTGCATGCTCTCTACTTATGGCAAGAGGTTTGTGATTGTTATTGAATCGTCCATGGTATTTGTTGATTATATTTGCAACAATATTGTGAACATAATGCTATCTCTTATTAATATTTCATGAATTATAACAACCTGAATAATACAACCCATTTTATGGAATGCTGGACCATTGAACTATTTCATTTCGTTAGATCATAGAAATGTGTTGCTCAATAAGCGACAACGCCGCACGGCTTGTCTGAATAGTTCCACGTGCAAAAATGTGTGTTTACTACGAAATCGGCTATTATTAGTAGCGCTGTTGCCGAAGGTGTTGAACGAGATTTAGGTGTATTACCGTGATTTTCAGCATATTATTGATAAAATTTATTAAAATTTATTGGAAGAAATGATTCGTCATTGCCAAGTATGTAAAAAACCGGACTATTTAAGCCACAATGTTTATTTCCACAAGTAAGTTGGAACATTTTGTTGTTTACTATATTTTCATCCAGTGGTGTAGCGATGACCATTTCAATATCAAAATAAACAGGTATTATTTTGAGGTGTAAAACACGTATCTAAAAACCAAACGATGTGGACATCAATACTTTTTGAAATATTCTTAAAAAGGTCATTATTTCCCTGTTATCAGCAACACTTATTCAGTGGTAGTATCCTTCTTTTCTTGTTATTTGAAGAACTATATACCTTCCTGATCCATTTTATAGTAGTATTTCATAAGAAATCTATACAGTACCTCAAATTTAATCCAATCGAGAAATCAAGGGGTCACGGAATCCTAAGTATAATATTTTAATCTTTTTCTTTAGGTTACTAAGCTGTTAATAAACAGTTTGAACATTAAAATTAAAATTTAAAATACATTACATTTTATTTGTACAATTAATAATAATGATAATTATTTAAGTTGTGTTTTTATTTCAGACAGATAGGTAAAATTATTTTTCAGTACTTTACTTTGATAAAATAATTTAGTTTAACGGATTTGCTACCCAATTAGCAGCCCTTGAGTTGGAATAATTTAGTTTTAGAAAAGTAACTTATAATATTACACAGAATTGGCTTTGGAAAGGAAACTTTAACGTAACACCACAAAATTGTCTCCCAACATTTGGGAAATTAGTAAGTTTTTTAAAGTTACTCAAAATTGGCACCCCACTTTCGTAACTTTAGAAAAATAGTTTAGTTAGGGTAGTACAATTTGGCGCCCAACTTTTGGGGTTTAGAAAAATTCTTTTAGTAGGCTACCACACTTCAATTTGATAAAAAACTGAGTATCACCTATTCATAAATAAATTCTCATTTTAAACAAATAGCACACCACTGATTACAAGTATGGCTAAAATTCAACAATATTATTACAGCGTTGCCAGCACGAGGACGGGACGGAGAGAATCGATTGGTATTCTTTGTCATACTCATGGCCACTCTCGTGTAATCATTGCGACAAAACAAACACAGTTTTATGAATGGAATGTTGCGTCTCCTCTGGATAATAGGTCTATGTTTTTCATCGAATTTTGCATTTTTTACAATGTTTTTGTTTATTTTAATATCAAAATCCCATGATTTTTCATACGAAAAATAATAATTTAACATAAAGAACTATAACAACCAAGTTTAAATGCTTTTATATGTTTTTTAAAAACTGCATTTTGTTTTTGCGTTGTTTTTTATCTGAGCTCAAAGGTCACAAATTTCGTTTTTTCCGTATATCTCTGATACGGTACGAGATATCGAAAAAATGAATAGAAAAATGTTTATAAATCGTAAAATTCTCTACACAAAGGTATAAGTACTGTTTTTTTCCATAAAGCACTGTTCTCGAGTTATCGCGATTTCAAACCGTAGCAAAGTTCAATTACATGCACACATAAGTATTCGACCACCCACAGAAATATAATAAATACTAAAACGCCAATCAGTGATGTATGATTTGGCACTCCATAGGGCGATTGACCTACCTCTGAGTTTTTCCAGTAGCTCTCACCGTTTTAGAGATACGCAAAAACAAAAATTTGCGACCTTTGAGATCGGATAAATAACAACGCCCAAAAGGGATAGATGGGGACTTTTAACATAGCTTTTGTAATGACGTATTTAAAACCTATACAAAAATCCAGCTTATAAGAATTAATGCAAACTGGAATGTCTATTTTGTTTGGATTAAATTTGTTATTTATTTTTATTATAAAAAAATTACAAAAAAGTTCGTAATTTCATTAACATATCGAGTTGCCATTATTTTTGGAAAAACTGTAAATAAGCAACACATGTAGGCTACAGACTTCTAGCTTAATTCACAAAGGGCTTAATCCCTTATGTCCACTGCTTGACCAGCTGGTATTTTGACGTTTACATAAGGGGTTGTAATTGGATATTTTATCTCAACTCTACAATGTTACATAACGGATTAACTTGCAGGTTGTTAAAGAATATTAAATGTTATATTTAACAAAATTATATTATAATATGTATTCTTTAAATATTTATTATTAAAGCAACAAAAGGACATACGAGTATGTTATTTTTCGATGTAGTCGTCTTAACGTTTCAAACTTATGTTTGCAGAACAAAAATTCTTCACAAGCATTATAGCCCAGTATATAGAAGATCCAAAAAGTGGATCAGCTTACACTAATTGCGACAGAAGATTTTTTTGATGTGTAACATCTTTGCTCTTGCTTTCATGCAATTTGTGGGAGTGATTTTGTGAAATGGGACGGAAGTGTGTAAGTGTAACAGTCGCCGCGAGCAATTCACACTCAGTCAGATAGCCGTCAATCAATTCAGAAGCGCGCGCTATTCAGATTCAGTAAGATAGCCGTCGAACAATTTTCCGAGAGGTCGGTACTGTCACTCATCAGCTGTGCACTTATGTTATACAGTTTTGTTTTATAAAGTTTGCTGTTATATGCGTAAACTATATAAATAAATATTTATTGTTGATAATAAGTCTCAATCAAGTGCAGATCATTGATAAAACATTCAAGTAGCTAAGTAATAATTAATAATTATTCGAATAAAAAATTTCAGTACTTAACTTTTTTAAATTTTAAGTCGATTTCTGTCACTCCTAGTTTCAATTAAATAAAATACAATTTTTATTAAAAATATTTATTGTTTGTTATGAAAAATCATTTCAAAGAATACCTGACCCATCTTTTTCGGAATAAAATTTTAAATATTGTGAGGGTTTTAAAACTAAATTTTTTATAATTTTGACCCAGATTCATTTTTATATTATAGATATTTTTTAGCTTTTCTTCCCAATGTGTGTCATCTTGGTTAAATTCCGGTTAGTGAAACAGTTTATACAGGTTTATACATGTTTGGACGATGTACGAAATGTAAAAAAATATATTTGTAAAAGATCAAGCCGACCCCGTAATATCACTGAAAAAGATTTGCAAAACCAACAGAAGAAGGACCCTTGCGACAAGTACAAACACGAATAACGAGGCACACTTAAATATCACCAAGGAATGCTGTAGATTATGGTTGTCTGGTTTAGCTTTTATAAAGTATGTTTATAATTTCAGGAGTAACAACACAAAAAATATATCCTTTTTTATCTATTTTTTTTCTAGGTCAAGAAAGACCCAATATTAACACCCATTCAATAATACACATTTACAAAATTTCATTAAAATCTGATTAAGAATTCGACACTAATATCAGCCGTTTTGATAGTTTTTAAATTTCATCCCCTTCCTTGATGCGATCGCTCCAGAGAAATAAAAACTCTTGTACCACCATTGGCCACATTCGGCCGAAGAACTCGGCACGCTGATCAGTCTCACCCATTTACTCTCAAGACTGACACCACAAGGACCAATCTTCATCAAGAATCCTTCTTTTACAGGGCTGCTACGGAATGGAATAAGCTTCCAAAATCAGTTTTTCCAGAGAACTATGACCTGCAACTTTTCAAAAAGCGTGTCCACAATCATTTCCTTTCTATAATCCCTTCCCCTTGTAATAGTCGCAGTGCGGGCCGTCCGCGGCCCACACGATAGGTCTACCCTTTTTGCGACTATTTTCATAAAAAAAAAAATTCACAGGAACACCTGATTGCCTTAAAATTTCATTAAAATCGGTCAAGAGGTATATTTTTTTTGCGATACTAACGAACGGCGATTCATTTTTATATTATAGATATTTTTTAGCTTTTCTTTGGGATTTTCCCTAATATATATTTTTTAAAACCACCACTGTGATTTAATGAAAGCTAGGTTAGCTTGACATCCTTTAACCGCGACTGCGAAGCGGGGTTATGAGAGCGGTCAAAAAAAACATACAATAGGTACTTATATTTTTACATAGAAATTGGAGTCTTTCAGAAATGTGAGCACTTTTTCATAATTTTCACTTAATGCTCGGTTCATATTAGGCGGAATGTTGTTAACTGTTCTTTTAACATTTAAATTTGTACAGTCCAATAGTATATGTTTTATGGTTAAAGGCACATCACACGTTAAACACTGCTTTGGTGGTTCTTGATTTAACGAATGCTGGTGTGCGAGGGCTGAATGTCCTATTCTTAACCTGTTTAAAACAACCTGGTCTTTTCTGCTCTGTGGAAGTGTTACTCTGGATTTTACTGATGGCATAATTTCTTTAAGTAGCGAATTGGTTCCTTCCCATCTTTTTTGCCAGATATCCCATACAAACTCTTTTATAACTGGTTTGAAATCAGAAGCTGGAATTTTTTTAAAATAGGGTAGATTTTCGTTGCTAACAGAGTGTCGTGCAATTTGATCAACTTTTTCATTGAATGGTATGCCTACATGAGAAGGGACCCACAGGAACTCAACTTTAACGCGTGTTTTTTGAAGTCAGTAAAGTTCTTCTTTAATATTTAAAAATATTTGGTGAGTAGGAAATTGTTGTTTTATTCCTTTAAGAGCACTGTAGGAGTCCGATATTATGAATATATTTTTATCTGGAGGTTTATTCTGTTAAACTGACAAGATTTGTAATTGTGCAGGAAGTTTAAGATGTATAACCTCAAATATGTTGAATTGTATTCGATAAGATTATTTTTTGAGTAGATTTGAACAATATACACAATTTATTAATTGAAATACATATTGGTCCCATAAAAATTACGATCATTATAAACAGCATTTTTTTTATTCGTGTTATTTACTGAGCTGGAAACTTCAACGTAGCCATTGGTTGCTGATGTGCTGGACATTTTGACGTAGTTACTAGATCCAAGAGTGTGTCTAAGTTTGGTTCTCGTCTAATTTATTATATGTTCGTGATGCTCTTGATCTAATTATAGATACGGTTTTATAGAATTACTATTACCATGCCCTGTAATTTTAATCAGTTCTCGTTTCCATACATCTGCTTTTGCCAATTATGAAACGGCAGTTGTTTGAGGAGAATGATTTAAAAAACTTTAATTGTGATTTCTAAACCGGTCAATTCTGCAGACTTTTTGGTCCATTTGGAAATTTCATTTACTCCAATTGTACCAGCCAAGGGTTTTTTGCTTCTTCCAGTATGGATTGACTATCAAAAATAACCTGTCTGTTTTAATATTCTTGTTTACGTTTCTTTTTAACATCAACTTATTCAGAAATTTTACTATGCACCGGCTTACTTCAGTATGGTTGGGAACAGGCCACTTATTATTAGCACATGATTTTGCTCCAACCTGCGTTGTTTTTGTGAAAATGAGATTATACTGTATCCTACTAGTTGGAGAACCATCATTTCCAGTTTTCTTTTAAAAATAGTGGATCAAGCATGACGCTCCTTCATTTCCTCTCCAAGAAAGTTCTACAGAGGCAATCAAGAAAAATTTTATCTGCAACCCTTCTGGTAGATTTTTATCCCAAGCTTTGATCATTGCTTTATACTCATTGTTTTTACAATATGTTCTTTATAATTTTCTTCATTACATTTTCGCATATTGAAAGCCCAATTTTTCAAAATAGTTGATATAATTTCAGTAGAAATTGATTCATTTAGTACGTAGTTTCTCTCACTACAAAACATAAGAAACTGTTTCCATACGTACTTTTTTGTTTTCAATGTATTATGAGGCTCATTGTTTTGAACACACTCGTTTTTCACTTTTAATGATAAATCACCGAATCGACTCATTTTCTGATAATCATAAAATAAACGTCAAAATTTTTTGATGCGCATTTTTTGTGAGTTACAATTATGAACTGGTTAATATGGAAATTCGAATATTTCTGAATTTATGATTGGTGGAGTTACTCGATGTATATCCAAGTATATTCGAAATAATACGTGGTAGCTTAGCTCATTTGGACGTTCCGATTGGTTGAGCATCGTTCGAAAAAAATAATCGTCAAAATCAAAATCGGTCAATTATCATGACAATTTGGTTACAGAGATGTTTGTGAAATGGTTAAAAGATAAACTATTACCATTAAACTATTACCAATAAGCAACCAACAAACTCCTGGACGGTACAGAAAATAAAAGAATGATTAACGAACGAAAATATTTCATTTCCACAGTATTGCTATCGAGCGCTTAATATTGCCACTCCTGAAATTTGGGAAAAATGTGTCAAAAAATGTGAAAATTTAATAGAGGAATGGTGGGTTCGTGAAAACCGCATCGAAGCAGTTAATACCGTTATCATTTACAATCCGAATGAGGATAGCGACGACAGTGATTCCGATCATGATGAATATAAATATGATGCTTGATAATACTGTAAGTACTACAGTATTAAACATATTTATTAAATTTGTTCCGATAATTTATTTTTATTGCATTTCCTTTTAACATTATTAAATATGTGCCTATTTCTAACCAAAAACCTCATCGAGAGCTACATCAACAATTTTTGTTCACAATAAAGCAAAAAATAAAAATAAAACCTCTCAACAAAATCATAATAAACAAAAAATGTTTAAATATTAGGGGAATTTAATATTGTACCTCTCAACACAGTGCGCCCGTTAAGTCGATGTCTCGGTGACTAATTCTATACCGTCGTATATTGGTAAAATGAGCTATAGACGAATTTTTTGAATTCACTATATATTTGAATAATCTATGGTAAAGATGAATGAAACATACCACTTCTCTATCTACTGCCGTAGTAGATGATAAAAACCGGAAAAAGACGTGAATATTAATACATAAAACTGTCACTTTGGAAAATTGATAGCCCCATACCCTGTCGTATTAACTTGCCCTCAAACAGAAAGTTGAATAGATAAAAGCACATTTTCAAACAATATGAATAAAATTAGTTGGGTTAGGTTAGTAACTAATGCAATGGGTAGGTACCTGTAAAGGGTGTTAATGTTTATCAAACTTGTTTGAAAAATATAAAATAAAAATAAACGGCTTTTTAATCTTTATATATAAGTAATATTTCGGTATCTATGAAAAGCTGATGCAACCATATTTCCAATTTTTGTCTCTTGTGATTTTTAGAATTTTTTTTTTAATTTATATTAATGAAATATTGTTTTTTATCAATATGGTTTTGAATGCTATTACATTCATTTTTATCTTATTTTAAATATTTATAATATTTTCAGGATATGTAAACAATTTTTGTTGTATTTAAATTTTTTGTCATTAATTGTTTCTGGATGAAAAAAAAGAAGTGCTCACTACCTTGAAGCTGCAGTGCGTTGCTTTTTTTGAAGTTTAACGAGTTTTTTTACTAAAAATAGTCGCAAAAAGGGTAGACCTATCGTGTGAGCCACGAACGGTCCGCACTGCGACTATTAGAAGGGGAAGGGATTATAGAAAGGAAATGATTGTAGACACGCTTTTTAAAAAGTTGCAGGTCATAGTTCTCTGGAAACACTGATTTTGGAAGCTTATTCCATTCCGTAGCAGCCCTGTAAAGGAAGGATTCTTGATGAAGATTGGTCCTTGTAGTGTCAATCTTGAGAGTAAATGGGTGAGACTGATCAGCGTGCCGAGTTCTTCGGCCGAATGTGGCCAGTGGTGGTACAAGAGTTTTTATTTCTCTGGAGCAGCTGCCATGGAAATATCTGTAGAGTAATGTCTGGTCTGCAACTCTTCTTCTATGTTCTAGTGGGTGAAGGGTATCTGTAAGAGTTGAGCTATTTATCAACCGAATGGCCCTTTTCTGAATGGAATCTAGAAGACAAAGAGAATGCCTTGGTGCTGAACCCCAAATGTGCGAGCAATACTCCAGTAGAGGTCAGATTTGAGTCTTGTACGTCGTCAACAGTTGATCAGGAGTAAAAAACTTTCTAGCTTTCCACAGAAAACATAGCCTCTGGCTTGCTGACTTTGCGGTGTTAGCAACATGTATTAAATTAAACAGTATGGTTGATTTTTTTTTGAGGTTTAATTTACTTTCAGTGATTTTCTTGAAAAATTAATTGGCGTCTTACGTGGTTTAGTTTTTCAGTTTTCAGTTAGTTTGGTTAAAAATTAAAAAAAAGGCTAAATAGATCCGTGAACTAATCTCTCTATTCCCTCATAATTAAATTAATCGTTAGTTAATAGTTAGTCTTTTAGATTAAGTAGTAAGAATGATTAGTTTTTGAATGGTTAAGTGATCTTTTGGTAACACATTTTAAATTCTTTGAGATTAAGTAAGATATTTAAGTATTTTGAACAATTATTAGTTTTTTGAAAAACAACATAAAGTAATCTTCTTTCGTAACAAAAAGCCTGAATATGCATTAATTTAATTATAAATTTATTTTGATCTTAAAGAACAAAACGGTCTATAAAAAAAACATTTCGGATATTTCTGTTTTTTTTTCTTTCAACGGCGTAGCAAATAACAAAACATATTATTTAAATGAAGGTATTTGCAAATTCAAGATCTTATCGTATTTCAAACGATATATCTGATAGCACATGCACCGGCGTTTTTGTAACATTTTTCGCTAGTCGGTTTTGGATATGTCAACATGAACTGTCATTTCATGTTAATTGCATTACATGCACTGTATACCTGTCTTTTTTTAACGGTGACATCTGGTACATTCGAGTCGCTTTTTATTTGCTTAAAAGCTTTTTAATGTTCCAAAAAGAATATTAAAATCTTTAAAAATAATTTTAACATACTTCAGATTAGTTCTACAAGTTTTTTTAAATATGACAAATTTATTACAAGTTTTAAAAATTTTCTGATTTAAAAACCCATTTTTATAAAATATTATAAAAATATTGTTTTTTTTTAGTAAACTAAAACAAGTAGTTTAGAATTTTGTGCTGCGAAATCACTTATTTTGTTACATATTACTTATTTAATATTTTATAAAAAAAACTAAAATTTACTTATGTTGTTTAAAGTGAAATAAATTGACCTTTACCCTGACGTCACTAACAATGTACAGTAGTAAACACAAACTTTATATACCTCATCCTTTTCTACTGACAGTAAAAACACATCATACAATATGTACACTTGTCTTTCAAGCAATGACATACGTTATTTTGCATCTTTAATTATGATCTCTAAATGTTGAAAACATAACGATTAATCGGTTGTATTTATAATAATTTATTTTGACCTCTCATGACAACTGTCATTATTTTGATACATCGAGTTTGGTTCAAAGCGTTTTATCATTTGCATTCAGATAAATTTTTAAAAATCGGTTTTTTTTAAAACCTCTAATTTGTTATTTTGATTTTACGGTGAGTACAAAATTTCCTGTTTTGCATTTAATAAATATTTTTAACCTAACCCTATCTATATCTAACATAACCCTACTTTTTAGTCGGTGGCTAAACTTTCGTGAAACGGGAACATTATTTATGGTAGATGTATAAAGTCAACTAAAGTAAGAATTACGTTAACAGCCAAGAAGTAAGAAAGATACATGCATGTAAACACTCTTTAGAGTCTGACGATGATTTCTAAAATACTTAATTTATATTATATTGTAAATTTCGGAATGATAATAAATGTATAAATAGTGTACATGAAATTCCTTTATTACCAATGTTTTGAAATTTTTTATTATGCTAGCCAATTGTTTTTGTTAGCCCTAAATTATGTGCTGTTTTAAATTTAAATAAATTTATTCAAATGAAAGATTCATAGAAATTTCTACTTTCATTAATGGTTACAGAATAGTTTTTTTGTGTATTAGTAGCAGACAAAATAATTATTAGTGAATATTATGGGAATCTTATCTAAATTTTCCACTATTTTAAAATAGAAATATGAAATAATTTAAATTGTCTTCAACCAACAGCAATATTTAGTTATTTATAACGCAAAAAAATACTGACAAGATAAACAAACAGTGAAAATATTTAGGCACAGTAGCCATTTTTAAATCATTGATTAATTTTACGAGGTTTGTAGGTATGACGTCAGGGTAAAGGTCAATTTTTTCTACTGTACGTATTTCGGCAGTAGCAGTTTTTAAGATGTCTTAAAATACAACCCTAAAACTCCTACCAAGTATACATGAAGTGCTACGCGAAAAGCGCCAGTCACGACATCTATACTTTTTAACAAGCACATAGCATATAGCCAGAGGAGTAGTTGTTTTTTGATACATAATCGACCCGCATGAACCTATAATATAAGTGATATACAGCGAAATTAGCTGGATTTTTAAAATCAGTTATACATTTTTCACATTCATTCACGCTGTCGAAAAATGTTTATGGTTTACTATTATTATTTTATAGTTTTCTATAAATTTTGCATATATATATATATATATATATATATATAAATAGATTGATTGTGTTATCATTTAAATAAAAATTTTTAATGATGTTGTTTTTTAGTGTTATATTATGAAATGTTATACAACTTTACCTCGGCTACAATATCTTAATCTATATTAATTCTTAATTTTTTATTTTAAGCCAAAGTCACGCACAAATAATATAACAGTTTAACTCTTATGTATTTCTGTGACCTTTTCAAGTTTATTACTTATTTTAAACAAAATATTTCTTGTATTGTTTTTGACACCTATTACTATTATTATTATTATTATTACCTTTTCTCTCGCTTTCTTGCAACTTATGGGAGTGATTTTGTGAAATGGGAAGTGTGTGACTATGTAACAGGAAGTCACGGAAGCGCGCGCTATTTGATTTAACGAATGATCGGCGCGGTTGTAGAGTTGGCCGGCAGATAGTACCAATCAATTTTCCGAGAGTTCGGTACTGTCAGCCATCAGCAGTGCACTTAAGTTACAGTGTTGTGTATAAAGTTTACTGTTATATGCGTAAACTATATAAATAAATATTTACTGTTGATAATAGGTCTCAATAAAGTGCAGATCATTAATAAAAATAATAAGTAATAATAAATGATTATTCGAATAAAATATTTCAGTATTTAGCTTTTTTAAATTTGAGGTTGATTTCTGACACTCCTAGTTTTAATTAAATAAAATAAATTTTAATTAAAAAAAATTATTGTTTGTTATGAAAAATCATTTCAAATAATACCAGACCTATTTTTTTTTAATATAATTATAAAAGGTTAGATGTCAAATGTTACAAATCATATGCGACTACTGTAAGGCTCGCTATTATTATTATTATTATTATTATTATTATTATTATTTATTTATAATATAATTATATAAGTATTTAATGGAGAAAGTACGTAAAGTGCAATTTTGTTTAGAAACAAGACAGCTATCCGCTTCCTCATCAGCTGAAGAATCAAATGCATGCAAATTCCAAAATTTGTGCAATTCTATTCATCATAAATATATCAATACCACCAAAATGATTTTAAATAATGATTCGTAGAAATATGCTAATTTTTAATTCTTATTAACTCATATATAATAAATAGAAAAAAAAAGATTAATGGATTAAAAATGGAGCGCGCTACACTTGGCGATATAGCCAGGTGGTGACCCTGAAGCAAGTGAGATATCATACGCTATTTTAATAATATTAATATTAATTATTTAACTTTACTTCCGGCTTGGAGAGCAAGAAAAATAGTATACAACCCACGGCAAGAATGTTAGATACCCTGACGGATGTTATTTACTTTCGTACATTGTCCGAACATACAGGTAGTTATTAGGGCTCGTAATTTGTTTGTTTTATTATATTAAATTAAAATTATTATGTTAACATTTTCCGGGTTCAGACAAGAACAGGTCTACTATAGATGCTATATTTATAATACGTCAAATTACTGAGAAAGCCATTGAGTTCAATAAAGTAGCCTTCACGTTTTTCATTGACCTAACCCAGGCATTCGATAGGGTACGGTAAACAGACGTCTTGGCCCTACTACAAAAGAGAAGAATTCATCCGAATGTAATAAAGACCATCGAAGAACTGAACAAGAACAACTACACTTATGTAAAAACTGCAAATAAGCTAAGCAATAAAATACCTATGATAACCGGAATCAGGCAAGGAGATAGCCTAAGCCCAATCCTATTTAATATCATCATGGATGAAATTATAAATGAAGTCAAAGTAACTGGGAGAGGATATCGACTGGGAGATAAAGAAATAAAAATCATATGCTACGCTGATGATGCTGTAATCGTATCGGAAGACGAGGACAACCTACAGAGACTCTTACACAAGTTCCAAAAAACAGCTGAAGAATTCAATATGCAAATATCCGTCAAGAAAACCAAATCGCTAACAATATCCAAAGAACCGAGAAGATGTAAACTCGCAATCTATGAGCAGAGTGTAGAACAAGTGATGTCCTTTAAATATTTAGGAGCTAATATAACTAGCACTAGAAATATTAAGGAGGAAGTAAAAGCTCAAACAATAAAGGCATCTCTAATCTCAGGATTCTTGTGGGACATAATCTGGAGAAGTAAACACATGAGTACCAGAAGTAAGGTCAGAATATATAAGACATGTGTAAGATCGATTGTGACATACGCGATAGAGCCCAGAGCGGAGAACACGACTACAAAGCGACTTCTTAGATCAACGGAAATGCGAATTCTTAGATCGATAACTGGCTATACCTTACTTGACCATAAAAGAAGCGAAGAGATAAGGGAAATATGTGAAGTCCAAGACATAGTAAGATGAGCAAGAAACCGAAGAAGAGAATGGAGAGACCATGTTAGCAGAATGCCAAACGACCGGCTGGCAAAAATTGTGAGAGAGAAGCGGCTCAACACACCACGCCCAACTGGACGCCCACCAAAAAGATGGTATGATAGCTGGTCTTCATCGTCCCAATTGTTTTTGGGCAACCTTTGAGGCAAACACAGGACGTAGTCCTAACGTAAGAAGAAGAAGAAGAAGAAGACATTTTCTGTACTAACATTTTTTACAAACACTTCTGGTAAAAATTGTATGATTTTGGTGATTCACTTCGTTTGGACATTCTTTTTTTTAACTTGATAATATTATTATATTAAATAAATGAACTGATTGACGAAATCCTTTGTTGGCATTAGTTATTGGATGCAGTTTTTCTGTCGCACGCGGTATAAAACAAAAATCAGAGTAAAAAAAAATGTTGGTCTCTCGAGTGGGTGTTCGATGTTGTGAGAGGTGCAAGTCTGGGGAGACATTCATTAATCTATTGCGACAGCTCTGTGTTAACTACACGCTACATCGGTAATTACTGATGACGGACCTCAACATGACACGGTTGGATGTTGGGTTCAAAACACATTGCTCGATTCCTCTTCGCTTCTCTTCTTCATATACCTACCTTTATTATTAATTTAATAAGCCAGCTAATTGTTTGATTTTAGTTTGCTAGACGTTTTCAGGGTTGGCTGGAAGCGATTTAATCTTTCTATGCGATGTTTGTTCATTCATTATATCACGAATGTATCAACAACGGATTTCAATATAAATAATTTCGAAAGTTTGTTGGTATTCTTTAGTTTATATTAGTTTATATTAATATATCATTAATATTTTCTAATGTTATTTATAAACCACCAAATTTGTTGGTACAATTGTTTTTAAACATTTCAAATTGTTTTATGTAAAACTATCGTTAAGGATTCGTTATTTTTATATAGACCGATTGTTAATATTTTTAAACAGCCTGATTTATTTATTTTAAGAATATACGGGGTGTTACACTTTTATTGTTTCAACGCCGTATCGTTTTAAATTCAAAATTTTAAACGTTTCATACAGAGCTTTTATTTCAAAACCAGTCAGTCCAAATGACTTGATTTTGCGTAAACGTAAGAAAAACAAAAAACACGTGGGAGGTTTAAAAATGTTATTTTGCTGTTTCCTAGTGGCACCTCTTTAACATTCATCACCCCTTTTTAAAATAGCAATACCTTGTGATACATCAAATGAAAACCTAAGAAAAATGCAAATCAGCCATGTAAACAACAATTTATTCTATCGATTTATTTTGCAGAATAATAATAATTGTTAAAAATTCGTGATTTCAACAGTAGAATTTCTCCACGAAATTCATTGATTTTAAATCCCCTTACTAAGGCCCAGACCTCGACAAGCTATCACCCGCTTTGCACGTGCTAATAGCAAACAGCTATACGCCGTGTGCAAAAAGACGGTTACGCGCGCACCAATGAAAACGCTGACTTCAGCGCCACAAACTAAGCCACGTTTGACCGGTTTAAAAATTCTCTCTTTTGCGTCTAGAGCGATAAAAATATCTGGCTTTAAGACCACCGCGCCAAGAGCACCGCGTTGAAACCCCACGTGTTGAAATGTAGTTCATTTTTTTTAGTTTTGATTTCAAATTTTCATCACTGCAGTTAAATAGTAACATGTAAATCCGATTATGGATTATATTCAGTTTAAGTCGACAACCAGTGAAAATTTTTTGCTCAAGTTGATATCCAATAAAATCAGTCAATTTGTGGTCATCTGATCGAACACAACCAATCAAAACAAAATTATACTGAAAAGAGCCCATGGGTTCTTTTCACTTAATCATGTCATGTTGCTATGGATACATACCTACATTTCCTTTCAATTCGATTTTGACAATTCAAATATTTCAATATGTCACGATCAGCAAAAAATTTTCTATCCGAATAACCCTCGAACATTGATGAATGCTCAAAAATTTTACAACATCAATCTCAAGCTTGTTCCTTATTGGCAACAGACCTCCGCCTACGGCGTCGGTCTGTTTCCAAGCAACAAGCTTTCGAAATCTGTTATAAAATTGTTTCGACAATTATCAATGTCCTTGGGTTATTACTACTGAAAAGATTCTTATGAATACGAGACCGAAATTATACAATTAATTATGTTTCGGTGGGAGAAAAAATGGCGTCTCCATGTATCAAGTGCAATATACTAGAAATGGCTATTATATAGTGTTTTATTTCAATGAAAACGTATACACGTGTAATATATTAAGATTACCACGGCGATGACCCACAAAAACCTCGGCAACTTGCAGTAGGTACAACGATTGAATCAGCGACCCATCTACTATCGAAGAACTTCACCATCATCATCGAGGCGCATGGCGAGATCCTCCAGAGAGGCTGACGGCACCATGTCCAGCCCCATCTCCACCACTCCTTACCTCTTTTCTCGCCCCGACATAAAAATATTAATAATTAATTTTGTGGAACATTTCCAGCGCGAGGAACCAGGAGTATCGAATTTTTTCATTCTACCCGTGTAACAGACGATATTTTCTCCACGACCAGAGAATTTCAATAAAAGATACTTTAAGAAACTTAAGTTATTTATTGAAACATAGATATGTATTAATATTGATACCTTATTAAAAATATTTATTACCTTTCTTGTTAAATATATTTCATTTAAAGCATTTTCTAAAAAATCTTAAATATTTTGTTCAGTAAAATCTTTGATTTTTTAGGCAGATACTTTTCGGAAGAACATTTCAACAAAGTTTTTAATTTTTTTTTTTTAGAAATATCGATATTATGTTTTACGTTTTAAGTGACCTTACATACATACATAAAGTCACGCCTTTTTCCCATAGGGGTAGGCAGAGACCACTTCCTTTCACTTGCTACGGTTCTTACACACATCTTTTGCTTCCTCTACTTTCATCAGTGCTCTCATGCATGCTCCTCGGTTGTTGGTACTCTTGACCTGGCTTTTCTTCAAAAAATTGTTGATCTGATCGAGATATGTTCTCCGAGGTCGATCTCTACCGACTTGTCCATTCACACTCGCCTTATAAATTTGTTTTGTCAATCTTTCTTTATCCATCCTTTCTACGTGACCAAACCATCTAAGCATTCCTTTATCTATCTTTGTAACCACATCTTTTTTTACACCACAGCGTTCTCTTTTCTTCTTCGACTACTCATCTCTGCAGCATTAATCCTATTTTCATGCTTCTTCTGCTAAACCCAACATTTACTACCATACATAAGTGTAGAAACCAACACACCTCTATGCAGAGCCAGACGTGCCTTTTTTAACACTTTCTGGCTGCTCAGTGCAGTGCCCCATTCATTTTTTTTCCTGCCAACACCCTTCGCTCAATGTCACTGTCATACTTTCCATCTTTAGTAAACTTTGAACCCAAGTACACAAATTCATTTAATTGTTCCACTTTTTCTCCCTCAACCGAAACTCCACAGTTTGTCATGCTTTCTTCTCTTTCAAAAACCATTACTTTCGTTTTGCTCACATTTATTTTCATCCCTTTGATTTTCAGGGCATCATGCATAACATCAACCAGCGCCTGCAACTCCCCTTCAGATAACGCTAATATGACTTGATCATCGGCGTAAAGAAGGCATTTGACGATTAAATCATTCATTTTTAATCCATACGCACTCTCTTTCAAATCTTTTAAACAATTGTTTATGTATAAGTTAAACAGCCATGGCGAAGCCACACATTCCTGTCTCACACCTTTTTCGATGTTAAACCATTCCGTGCATGCTCCGTTTATCCTGACACAAGCAGTGGAATCCTCGTAAGTGATTTCAGTGCTCGTATTAAGTGACTTTAATAGTGGAGTATATTTTCCATTTGGTGGATGATTTCTATTTCTTTATTAAATTACCAAAAAATGCAATCAAAATGTTTTTTGAAAAGAATTAATTTTTTTTTGTTGTTGCCAATATCTTAACAAGGTATAATATTTTTTATATTCCTTTTTAGATTTTTGAGGAAGTAGGTTTTCTGTTATGTTATTAGCATAATTGGTAGTCCCAGGAGGAGTATTTTTAAATTCTAAATCTGATTCACTTAAATTCTCGCTCATTTTTGTACAAAACCCATAAAAAAGTAACTTAAGAACGACGCTTTGCCAATTTAATTTGAAAGTGACATTTACTTTAAAGAGTTTATTTGACATCCATAGCAATCGCTATGGTTTAAAACAATAACCGAATATTCATACCGTGGATGTGATGGAATGAAAATACATGCAAACCCCATAAGAAACAACTGTTATAGAATGAATATTCTTACTATAGCGTGTAAATGTTGTCCTTATCTTATCAAAAATAATTCCGTAATGAGTATCGTCTAAGTATGATCTGGAGAAAACTATATTCTACCACTACTAAAGTATTTATTTTAACCTAAGTAAACTGTTTGCCAAATATAACCAAAAAATATTAAGAAACAATTGGCTAAAATCTTTTAATAATTTTTAATTAAACCACTTTGATAACTCGGTACGAGGGAATATAGGTATTATATAAGTGTATATTTAAATATTCATATTTAGTGCTTCCTCCAGTTACATATGAAAAATTCTTTATAAAACACCCTGTATAAATATTTAAGTATTATTGATAATATTAAAACTGTTTTAGAAATTCTAATTAATTTTTTATATAATATTTCTTATATTTTAATGAAACAATTTTAGTATTGAATATTAAATGCTCCAAATGTTTTTATCTACTTTCACACAAAAAGTCACACGATCCATAAAACTTCAGTATGTCCGTCACTTCTGTAGGAAGAAGAATAGTAATGTTATTTATTGTTGATTTTGTACAATAATTTGGATATAAAACAGTTTTTTACATTTTAAACAAAATTAAAAATGGTAAATTTGTTTTGGTAAAAAAATAATTTTTGTCTGTTTTCCTCCTTAATAATTTTTGAATGATTTCATTTTTATTAAATCCAACTAAGGGCTTGTAGTATAAACTCGACAACAAAATCATATCTGGTGATCATTGGATATTCTGTATGTTAATTATATCTGCATGACACAACTTTTTTAAAGGGAATCCTTATCGAATTTATCACGCTATTACCTACATAACGAAATGCACGCACGTTTTTTCGTACGCGTAAGTTCGCATTTGAAAGTCGACCTCTACAGATAAAATTTAATGTAGAGTCACTTGGATAGTATAGAAGATTGTTAAAATTTAGTCCAGTAATCATCATCACATAGTTTTTTGTTTAAACGTAGATATTATATAAAAACACATGGAATAAATATAAGGATATATATAATTTATATTTAAATATCATTAAGTTGGTCCATTAAATATATTGTAATTGCATACATACATATAGTCACGCCTTTTTCCCGTAGCAGTAGGTAAAGACCACTTCCTTCCACTGGCTACGGTTCTTACACACATCTTTTGTTTCCTCTACTTTCATCAGTGCTCTCATGCATGCTCGTCGGTTGTTGGTACTCTTGACCTGGCCTATCTTTAAAACAATGTTGATCTGATCGAGATATCTTCGCTTTATTCCATTCACAAATTTTGAAGGCGAGTTATAAATATTTTTCGTCAATCTTGCTTCATCCATCCTTTCTACGTGTCCAAACTATCTAAGCATTCCCTTATCTATCTTTGTAACCACATCTTCTTTTACACGACAGCGTTTCTTTTCTCACTATTCTTTACTTTATCGAACCGAGTCACTCCGGCTATAATTCTCAAACTACTCATATCTGCAGCATTAATCCTATTTTCATGCTTTTTCTGCTAACCCAACATTCACTACCATACATAAGTGTAGGAACTAACATACCTGTATGCACAGCCAGACGTGCCTTTTTTGACACTTTCTGGCTGCTCATAAAGCTATACCTTGCCCCATACATTTGTTTTCCTGCCAACACCCTTCGCTCAATGTCTCTGTCATAATTTGCATTTCTCGTAAACTTTGAACCCAAGTACACAAATTATTTTACTTGTTCCTCTCTTTCTCCCTAAATCATAACTTCATAGTTTTTTATGCTTTCTTCCTTTGCTTACTTTCGTTTTGCTCACATTTACTTTTATGCCTTTGATTTTCAGGGCATCATGCATAACATTAATCATCGCCAGCAACTCCTTTTCAGATGACGCTAATATGACTTAATCATCGGCGTAAAGGCATTTGACGATCAAATCATTCATTTTCAATCCATACGCACTCTTTTTCAAATATTTTTAACAACCGTCTATAAATAATTTAAGCAGCTAAGGCGAAGCCAAACATTCCTGTTCTAACACCTTTTTCGATGTTAAACCAGTCCGTGTAAGCTCAATGTATCCTAAAACAAGCAGTGGAATTCTCGTAAAGTGATTTCAGTGCTCGTATGAAACTACCGCTTACCCCATACATAGACAATGTCGACCACACTTCATTTCTTATCACTCTGTCAAATGCCTCGTAAGAAAAAGGACCTGATTTATATATCTCCTTTCTCTATTAAATCCCGCTAGCACATCCCATATCTTTTTATTAGTTTAATTTCCAAAGTATATATAACATTGAACGAAACGGTAACGTGTGTAAAGGTTCAGGCTAGGAAGTTACCAGAAAATCCAAAATCAAAGTAAACAAAACTATCATTAGACCTGTTATCATGTACGGCTGCGAATCATGGACGATATCAAAAAACGAATATATATGGCCCGTTAAGGGATCCACTAACGCAGCAGCACATAAGTAAAACGAATGCAGAACTGAGAGAGCTATACGACGAAGCAGATCTGTGCACCATAATAAAGGCTCAACGGCTTAGATGGGCAGGACACGTACGTAGGTAACACGAAGATAGGCTAATACGACAAGTATGGCAGAAAGCCCCTAAGGGGAAAAGGCCTCTTGAAAGACCCAGATTAATTTGGCGAGACAACATTGCTGCGGGTCTGAGAAAATTCGGCGTCGAGAATGGTACTTAACAGAGCTTATGACCAATCGAGTTGGATGGAGGCAAGTCGTCGCGTCAGCTAAAGCCTATCAGGGGCTGTAGCGCTTCGGAGTAAATAAGTAAGTATTATACTCCACAGTAATTCTTCATTTCTTATCCATTCAAATTATGGTAGCATTAACACTCTTCTTCTTCTTCTTACGTTAGGACTACGTCCTGTGTTTGCCTCAAAGGTTGCCCAAAAACAATTGGGACGATGAAAACCAGCTATCATACCATCTTTTTGGTGGGCGTCCAGTTGGGCGTGGTGTGTTGGGCCGCTTCTCTCTCACAATTTTTGCCAGCCGGTCGTTTGGCATTCTGCTAACATGGTCTCTCCATTCTCTTCTTCGGTTTCTTGCCCATCTTACTATGTCTTGGACTTCACATATTTCCCTTATCTCTTCGCTTCTTTTATGGTCAAGTAAGATATAGCCAGTTATCGATCTAAGAATTCGCATTTCCGTTGATCTAAGAAGTCGCTTTGTAGTCTTGTTCTCCGCTCTGGTCTCTATCGCGTATGTCATAATCGGTCTATATCCTGACCTTACTTCTGGTACTCATGTGTTTATTTCTCCAGATTATGTCTCTCAAGAATCCTGAGATTAGAGATGCCTTTGTTGTTTGAGCTTTTAATTCCTTCTTAATATTTCTGGTGCTAGTTATATTAGCTCCTAAATATTTAAAGTACATCACTTGTTCTACACTCTGCTCATAGATTGCGAGTTTACATCTTCTCGGTTCTTTGGATATTGTTAGCGATTTGGTTTTCTTAACGGATATTTGCATATTGAATTCTTCAGCTGTTTTTTGGAACTTGTGTAAGAGTCTCTGTAGGTTGTCCTCGTCTTCAGATACGATTACAGCATCATCAATGGCATCAAACTCAATGGCAATAATAATTAAACAAAAAAAAAGAAGTTATATTAATACAGTATTATGTAATAAGCGCCCTAACTAACAAGTCCCGAAGCAAAATTAATTTTATTGTGATTATATCACAAAAAATATTGATTCGGAGTAAAATATTGCGTTTACATTTTACGTGACAGGTCATGTTTCGAATGACCCCCAATTAACTAGGCGATGGCTTGTTAAAAGGGAAAGTAAAATGATATAAAAACCTACTAATCTTGGCCGATTTTTGTCGTACATACATACATACATATAGTCACGCCTTTTTCCCGTAGGGGTAGACAAAGACCCCTTCCTTCCACTTGCTACGGTTCTTACACACATCTTTTGCTTCCTCTACTTTCATCAGTGCTCTCATGCATGCTCGTCGGTTGTTGGTACTCTTGACCTGGCCTTTCTTCAAAACAATGTTGATCTGATCGAGATATGTTCTCCGAGGTCGACCTCTACCGACTTGTCCATTTACACTCGCCTTATAAATTTGTTTTGTCAATCTTTCTTTATCCATCCTTTCTACGTGACCAAACCATCTAAGCATTCCTTTATCTATCTTTGTAACCACATTTTCTTTTACACCACAGTGTTTTCTTATTTCACCATATTTTACTTTATTCAACTGACTCACTCCGGCTATACTTCTCAAACTACTCATCTCCGCAGCATTAATCCTATTTTTATGCTTTTTCTGTCAAACCCAACATTCACTACCATACCTAAGTGTGGGAACCAACACACCTCTATGCACAGCCAGACGTGCCTTTTTTGACACTTTTTGGCTGTTGATAAAGCTATGCAGTCTCCAGTTCATCTGTTTTCCTGCCAACACCCTTCGCTTAATGTCACTGTCATACTTTCCATCTTTCGTAAATTTTAAACCCAAGTACACAAATTCATTTACTTGTTTCACTCTTTCTCTCTCGATCGAAACTTCACAGTTTGTCATGCTTTCTTCTCTTTCAAAAATCATTACTTTTATTTTACTTGCATTTATTTTCATCCCTTTGATTTTTAGGGTATCATGCATACCATTAACCATCGCCTGCGACTCCTCCTCAGATGACGCTAATATGGCTATATCATTGGCGTAAAGAAGGCATTTGACAATGAAATCCTTCATTTTTAATCCATACGCACTCTCTTTTAAATCTTTTAAACAATCGTCTATGTATAAGTTTAACAGCCATGACGAAGCCACATATCCATGTCTCACACCTTTTTCGATGGTAAACCAGTTTGCAGCAAAAGAATAGATCGGTCCTACTTCCAATGCTCATTCCGCTCCAAACCATTACTGTACTTTCTGTATTAGAATGAACCTCCTGTATATTCTGCAATCGTGTTTTATTGACCGGTGATCTTCACTTTGTTATAGGTACGTCTTAAATCAGGATGTATCCCAAATCTTGTGCCGTCTAAAAAACAAATAGGACTTCATTGTTCCTTAACTAAAGCTACAGTAGCAGCGCGATTGCCTCTACTTAAAAACTGACATCTTCTCTAAACTTCTTACAAACGATTTAGGATGTGTGTCTTATGTGCTTGCAACAGCTGAATTCTTGCCTTAGGTGCAATTGCATTATTATTCCTTTATGCCAATAATTGCAGATAACGATCTCCAATATAGATAGTAAATCTCGTGCAACCTGTATGTCTTTCAGATACACCTTCAGTTTCTACATAAAGCGCTTACCATACAATCGACAAATTACGCTTTGTGATGTGCCAAATGTTGTTGGCCTGTTTAAGTTCACTCCAAACTTTGATTAATAAATCTAACGTTAAAAAAGTTATGTTCAATACTACTTAGTACGAACCGTGTAACTAACGCCCTCTATGAGAGTCAGATATAAAACCAAATTCATGAGATGTATCAGCTTCTAAAACATATTCGTATAAAATTTCATTACAATGTTTTCAGTAGGTTTGGCAAAATCTTAATAAATGAGTATACATCTTTTTCTTTAACGCCCTTTATCGTGAGTGCGGATGGTGTTACGAAAATTTTTTACCAAGCAAATCCCAATTATTTTTCAGTTTTCTACGTATCGTAGAGACGGGGTCACCTTCTTTTGAAACACCCTGTATAACTACAATTTATTACTGGAAAGAGCGAGAATTTTCTTTTGGTATTTATGAAATTGTTTAATCTTTCTAGACGCCTTCAATCACACCGCGACCATAAATAATTTGCTAGATTGGGGCATTTTTGGTGCCGCAAAAAATAGTTAACCGCCTCTCGGCCAGATAATAAAACAGGGACGTCTATATCGTAACAGTATGCATTAAATCGGTGACAATTCACAATGACATTGCTAAATATTTAAAATTATCTGGGCATAATTTATATACTGCACACTTTTTTCGGCGAACATCTGCAATTTTATTGGTGAACGGTGGAGGCGAATTAATACAACTGAAGAATCATGATGGAAGTAGCAATGTTGAAGAATTGTATATAAATGAATCATTTAAAAATAAGATTGAAACTAGCAAACACATATTTTCAAGACCATCCACATCTCATTGTGTAGATTTTTAATCTTCAGGAAAGTTTATGTCGGAGAAATCTGTTGATGGCCAATCAGATTCAGTGATAAATATTGAGATTGCCATAATTGTAAATTCAATTTCAAAATAGTAAATGATAAATTAAAATAATTATTTTCAAGAATATTGTTCAATGTGTTTAGAATTAAAGTATTATTATATTTAGTCATGAGTATATTATGTCCATATATAAAGTATCGAGTTTTTTTTTTTCAAGAGCTGCGTTTGTAGACAAAATCTTATGTGTTTTTTGAGCACAAATAGCTATTTAGTTAATGTTTTTGTTAAACTCTTTTTGTGCTAAAGTATAATCCCAGTGACATACAGTGTTGTTTAAATATACAATATTTATTATATAATATTATTAAATAAACCAGCTTATTAGTATTTAAATATAAATTAATATTCTTTTACCAATACTTCTACGTGTTTACATATACTACATGTTTTATATATTTTTTAATTATATGAAGGAGACAGTCACATTTCAATTGAGTGCTGTCCTGCTACTGACTTTGTAGCCTCTTTATAATAGTCCAGTCACCTTAGCATAAAACCTATTAAAGAGGCACAAAAAAAGCCATCAACATCGAGCTCATGAAATATCTGGAAGACTCAGGAATTATCAATGATAGGCAATATGGCTTCCGCCATCAGAGATCAACTGGTGACCTGCTCGCATACGTCTCACATATATGGCAGCTATCTATTGAAAAGTATGGAGAAACTTTAGCTGTGGCATTAAATATCTCCAAGGCGTTCGATCGAGTTTGGCACCAGGGACTCCTCGCCAAGCTTCCCTCTTATGGCTTGCCCCCTCAGCTGTGTTCTCTGCTTGCTAGTTTTCTCTCAAACAGGTCTCTCCATGTAGTGGTCGATGGAGTTTCATCTGACACTCTACTCATAAATGCTGGTGTTCCGCAAGGATCCATTCTGGCACCAACACTATTTTTACTTCACATCAACGACCTATTGAAAGCAACTTCATGTCCCGTACACAGCTTTGCCGATGATACTACCCTCCATACCGCTTTCTCTTCCAGGGCCCCTATATCAGCCCGTGAAACCAAAAATGAACGAGGAAGAAATGTTAACAATATAAATATGGACTTAGCAACAATTCTCGAATGGGGATCCAATAACTTGGTAGAATTCAATGCAAACAAAACACAAGCATGTCTTTTCTCTAGAAAAGCCGATCTCACTTTGCCTAACATAACTTTGTCAGGAGTAACCATACCACTGAAGTCATCCATATCGATGCTTGGTATTACTATCAGCAATAACCTTTCCTGGGAAAATCACGTGAGGTCCATTGCCAAAAGTGCATCCCAAAAACTTGGTTTTTTGTTTCGTGCCAAGAGCTATTTCACCTCCAGTCAGCTGCTTATGATCTATAAGGCGCAGATCCGACCTGTACTGGAGTACTGTTCCCATATTTGGAGTGCAGCACCTAAACATATCCTAAAGCTACTGGATTCTGTCCAAAAAAGGGCAATTCGTCTCGTCGGTGATGCCTCGCTTACAAACTCGCTCACTTGTCTGGAACACCGTAGAAAAGTTGGCGATTTGTCTTTATTTTATAGATATTTTCATGGGCGATGCTCTTCTGAAATATCAACAATCGTTCCTCCTTTGGCAGTCTCTTCGAGATTAACCCGTCAAGTTCAGTCTTCACACCCCTTCGTGGTCACTTTGGAGACCTGCAGAACATCACTTTCCAAAGACTCATTCATCCAACGAATTGCGAGGCTTTGGAACTCATTGCCTAGGGAGGTGTTCCCCGAGGCATACAACCTCCAGAAATTTAAGAAGAACACCAACTCCTACCTTCTTTCCCTTGGTTCCCGCGATGTTCTCTGAACATTACAGGATATCCCTTTTCGTGGGAATCAGAACATAAAAAAAAAAAAAAAAAACACCCTCTGGCCAATTTTTTTAAATGTTGTTTGGACCTACAAGAATATAGTCCTGAGTTTTCGGCCATTGCCTCAGCAATCCCAACGCTTCCGGCCATGAAATTCAATAAAATTATTCCCTTTACGAGAAATTATGCCATTACAATTTCGATCGACGTGTAGGAAGAATCCTACTTCGTCCAATTTGTTGGTAATACGATCGTGCGCGTGCGATAAAAGTAGGGATGGGTCGTTACTCGTGGAACGTTGTTTTGGAACGAATTTTTCAAATATCTTTGCAACTTTGGTCGGAATTGTTAATTGTTTTAAGCAAAAATCTAAAATCGCCGAAAAACAGTATCTATTTTCAACAATTTTTTTTTACCAAATCGCTTGTGTCTGATGAAACAAAGCTCCTTGATTTTTTTTCCACCCTGTGGGCCTTCGTCGGGATATTCTATTGAAGTGCAAAGATTTTTCGATGATCGCAGATTGTTGCTAAACTATATCTCGCAGATCGATAAATCTTATCGATTCTCTTGGGGTTTGGCTCCTGTACATAATGTACGAGTTTCAAACCGATTTGTTAATAAACACCCGATTGCGGTTGCAAAAACGAAATGTAGAATTTTCATTTTCATTTGCCATTAACCGCTTAACCGCTTAATTAACAATGTTAACGCTGTTTTTAGAACCTTTTTTACAGAGGACGTTATGATGAACACATTTTATTGGAATTTTTTTTCGATAGGACGCGTTCCAAAAAATTATCTCAAATATATCCATTTTTTAATTTTCAAAAAATTTTTATTGCTAAATTTTACTCCGGCAAAGGCCGAAAACTCAAGACTATATTCTTGTAGGTCTAAACAACCAATAAAAAATTGGCCAGAGGGTGCGCCTGCAAATATAAATGAAGGTGTCATTTATATTTTCTCCTGTTGAGTCTAATATGGCATGTGAGGATTCCAATAAATGTATTACTGTAATTTGTTAACGGTTAATTACATAATATTTATAGATATTATGTCTCCATTCCGATCCATATTATAAAGAATATTTTTTGCCGCAGGGCAAGATTGTCGTGGTTAATTTAAGCCAGTTATATTAAGCCTGTGAATATTTATCAATTATATTATAGCCTAGTTTAAGTCTACAAATAAAGCAGTTCTTACAACTATTAAATCCGTCAACAGTTAATTAACACAAATTACGAAACATCTATCGTTTTGGTGTGGGCCTTACTTCAATAACTAAAAGCAAATTTAAATAAAATTAGTCAATCAAATTTATAGTTTTAGTCACATATTACACATGTAAAGCTTCTTGATTTTCTTACCGGCTATGAGTTCAAATTTACGGTTCGAATGTCGTTTACAAACCGTTTTAAAAATGTAGGTAGTTGATTTGTGTACGTACGTATATACGGACTATTACCACAGTTTAAAGAATATACATACATACATATAGTCACGCCTTTTTTCCGTAGGGTAGGCAGAGGTAGCATATTTCACGAATATACGGTGGTTTCGGATTATCGTTAGAAACTCGATAACCAGTATTCATCTTTACATTTAAGATGTACGAAAGTAAATTACCCTAATATTTTTAAACAAATTTTATAGGTAACGAATTTTATTTTAAAAGAAACTTTTTTTTTGTTGGCATAAAGTCTACACCGACGGTAAAGGAAAAAGACACATTATTCTGCATGGTTTTGTTGATGGGGCGGATCTATTTTAATCAAAATTTTCCGATTATCATGACAATATGGGGGCACTGCATAGCTTTATGAATAGCCAGAAAGTGTCAAAAAAGGCACGTCTGGCGGTGCATAGAGGTGTGTTGGTTCCTACACTCATGTATGGTAGTGAATGTTGGGTTTGGCAGAAGAAGCATGAAAATAGGATTAATGCTACGGAGATGAGTAGTCTGAGAAGGATAGCCGGAGTGACTCGGTTGGATAAAGTAAAAAATAGTGAGATAAGAGAACGCTGTGGTGTAAAAGAAGATGTGGTTACAAAGATAGATAAAGGAATGCTTAGATAGTTTGGACACGTAGAAAGAATGGATGAAGGAAGATTGACGAAACAAATTTATAAGGCGAGTGTGAATGAACAAGTCTGTAGAGGTCGACCTCGGAGAACATTTCTCGATCAGATCAACATTGTTTTGAAGAAAAGCCAGGTCAAGAGTACCAACAACCGACGAGCATTTATGAGAGCACTAATGAAAGTAGAGAAAGCAGAAGATGTGTGTAAGAACCGTAGCAAGTGGAAGGAAGTGGTCTCTGCCTACCCCTATGGGAAAAAGGTATGACTTTATGTATGTATGTAGATGTTTGTAAAATGGTTAAAACAAAAACTATTACATATATTACATGAACCATCTGTCATTGTATTAGATAATGCTTCTTATCATTCGAAAATTTTAAATAAGCAACCAACAAACTCCTGGACGGTACAGAAAATAAAAGAATGGTTATCGAACGAAAATATTTCATTTCCATAGTATTGCTTCAAGCCGGAATTATTATTGATATCTAAAAGGCACGAAAGAGAAAAAATTTACAAAGTGGATCAAATTATACTCAGTTATGGACATCGTACGCTAAGACTTTCGCCTTATCATGGCCAATTTAATCCCATTGAGTATATGTGGGAAATATGCAAAACTTATTATGACAATCATATTGGATCTAATGGTTACAGTGTTAAGGCTGTTTTGGAAACGTAGTAAAAATCACTACTCCTCAAATTTGGGAAAAATGCGTCACAAAATGTGAAAATTTAATAGAGAAATGGTGGGTTCGTGAAAACCGCATCGAAGTAAGTACTACATGATTAAACATATTTATTAAATTTGTACAGATATTTTATTTTTATTTCCTTTTAATATTATTAAATATTTGTCTATTTTTAACCAAAAACCTCATCGAGAGCTACATCAACAATTTCTGTTCACATTAAAGCAAAAAATAAAAATAAAACGTCTCAACAAAAGCAGAATAATAAACAAAAAATTTTCGGGTTTAAATATTAGAGGAATTTAATATTGTACCTCTCAACACAGTGCGCCCGTTAAGTCGATGTCTCGGCGACTAATGAGATACCGTGGTATATTGGTGAAATGAGCTATACATTCGATGTTATTGTACTATGAACAACTACAGTTTCACTAATCAAATAGTCATTAAGCAAATGTTTTCGGTTTTCACTTAAATTTATTAGTTACAAGCGACGCGCACATATTTTCAAGGTCATACACGGTATGAAAATCAAATACCTATACATATATTATACAGTGTGTTAATAAAGTAACGTAACTCAATTAGAAGTATATAGGGTACAACTTTACTACAAAATAACTTATTTACAAAAGTTTTAAATGCTACACCCTGTATATATTTTTAGTTTTTTCTTAATATATTAAATTCCAAAACAACCGTTAAGACCGCATAATTCTACCTTTATTAGTTCCAAAGTTACAGTGGTTTGAGAATAAAATTTAAAAAAATAATTGTTTTTTAAATGTCATAAAATTTTTTAAAAAATTTCTTTTAAAATTTAATTTTGTTTACAGGAAAGAATAATGATTCTTAGGATGAGAGGTTAAAGTAATCGTAAAGAACTTATGATGAGAGGTAGCTTACTTATTTAAGCTACGTTTATTAATATTTAATAATATTTTTGTGTTTACACAAAATTATTGTTATTAAATTTGGGATTTTTTAATTGTTTTTATGTCGGTAGCAAATGTAATAACATGTGTTATTGCCGAGGTTTTGTTAAAATTTAAGAAAAATCTTTTTACTTGTCTCACACATAAATCCCAAAATACCAGATTGTAATCTGACAGTTCGATTAAATTAAGTAAATTTGGCAAGTGGCCATGTTTTGTAAATTATAGGTATAAGATCGAATTCGTGTACCTGAAATCTGATACATAAAAAATCGAAAGGTGTATCAGTATCTGTGGTGTCTGTTAACTGACAACTCATTCAGTCGTATTAAATTGAATCAATGATCAAATGATGTGACTCCGTAGCCAAGAGATAAGGGAAACCCAAAGGACTAGTTTTTTTTTACGTTAGGCCCTAGAGGAATAACCTTCATTCAGAATATTTTGGTTATCGCGACACTTATTGTTAGTAAATGTTTGTTCATGAATAAGTCAGCAAGCTATTTTATTGCTTGTAATAGAATGCTAAAATATGCTTGAATAATTATTTATTTGTAATATTTAATGTTTACATCATTTAAAATCAAAAGAATATCTAGTAATTTAATCTGTGCAGAGTAAAAAAACAACAAAGTTATATTTCATTGCATTTTCGGGCAATTAGAATTAAAATCACATTTTTAATTATTAAAGGACAAATTTACAAAAAATTGGGTAATAAATTAATTTATACATTAATTAAGATAAAAACATAATACTATGTTTTATCAAAAAGTTATAAGTACAACCTAATAAAATAATATTGGAGGAATAAAACAATTAAAATTTAAAAAAAAACCTAATAATAAAGGAGCAGAGTTGAAAAGAAACAAAACTGGTGCTGTGCAACCTACTTCGGTTGATATTAAAACCATCTTCAGAACTATAAAAACGTTAGTTCTATATTTATGTATCATTAATAACAAGTTTAAACAATAAAAGACAAGTTTTAAGAAAAATTCTAGAACCAATTAAAATCTCGTGAAAAACAGTCATTATTTATAATTACTGCAATATCTTTATATTGTTTTTCAGTCAATCGTTAATTTAAATTATGACATGGTTTACTGACGTGAGATGTATATCTATACATTTTAAAGAAGGATGTTTGTGTGTGTGTATAAAAAATGACTGATATTAGTGTCGAATCCATAGTCTTCGGGGTCGCTGAGTTTAATAGTCACATTTTTAGTCATGTACAACGCCAACGCCGGAATATCAGGATGTTCCACTGGAGTTCAGGCATAGAATTCCTGGAGCAATTTTAACAAAACTTATTACCTGGCAAAAAATACTAAAGAAATAATCTATCACCAGCACTCCTACATAAGGAGGGTAAGAAGGGGATGAAAAATAAAAACTACCAAAATGGCTGATATTAGTCTTCGGGATCACCAAGTTTAATAAAGACATTCTCAATTATGTCCGATGCCGATGCTGGTATTTCAAAATGTTTCACAAGGGTTCAGGTATAACTCGGTAACTCATACATACATACATATATTCACGCCTTTTTCCCGTAGGGTTAGTCAAAAAACACTTCCTTCCACTTGCTAGGGTTCTTACAAACATCTTTTGCTTCCTCTACTTTCATCAGCGCTCTCATACATGCTCTCGGTACTCTTGACGTGGCCTTTTTTTAAAACAATGTTGATCTCATCGAGATATGTTTGCCAAGGTCGACCTCTACCGACTTGTCCATCCACACTTGCGTTATAAATTTTTTACAATCTTCCTTCATCCGTCCTTTCTACGTGTCCAAACCATCTAAGCATTTCTTTATCTATCTTTGTAACCACATCTTCTTTTACACCACAGCGTTCCCTCATCTCACTATTTTTCACTTTATCCAACCGAGTCACTCCAGCTATACTTCTCAGTTTACTGATCTCTGCAGCATTAATTCTATTTTTATGTTTTTTCTGCCAAACCCAACATTTACTACCGTACATAAATGTAGGAACCAACACTCCTCTATGCACAGCCAGACATGCCTTTTTTGACACTTTGTGGCTGTTCATAAAGCTATGCAGTACCCTATTCACTTGTTTTCCTGCCAAAATCCTTTGCTTAATGTCACTGTCATACTTTCCATCTCTCGTAAACTTTCAACCCAAGTATACAAACTCATTTACTTGTTCTAATCTTTCTCTCTTAATCAGAACCTTTCAGTTTGTCATGCTTTCTTCTCTTTAAAAAACCGTTACTTTCGTTTTGCTTACATTTATTTTCATCCCTTTGATTTTCAGGGCATCATGCATAACATCAACCATCGCCTGCAACTTTTCTTCAGATGACGCTAATAGGACTTGATCAGCGGCGTAAAGAAGGCATTTAACAATAAAATCATTCATTTTTAATCCATACGCACTCTCTTTCAGATCTTTTAAACAATTGTCTATGTATAAGTTAAACAGCCATGGCGAAGCCACACATCCCTGTTTCACACCTTTTTCGATGTTAAACCAGTCCTTATAAGCTCCGTTTAACCTCATAGGCCTTTTCCAAGTCGATTAAAGCGCAATAAACCTTCTGACTTCTAGCCAAGAATTTTTCGACTATACCTCGTAATGAAAAGACCTGATCCATACTGATCTCCTTCCTCTTCTAAATCCTTATTGCACATTCCATAGTATCTTCTCAGTTTTATTCGTTACTCTTTTAAATTTAAATTAAATATCTTTAAAATATATTTATAGGTACTAGCTGGCCTGGCAGACGTTGTTTTGCCGTCACCGTTAGGTGTCGCGATATTTTTAAATTGGTTCAAGCACTACTTTGGACATATAATCAGAGGATCTAAATATCAGCTACTGCGATTCATAATACAGGAAAAAGTAGAAGGTAAAAGGTGAATAGGGCGAAAAAAGCTGTTCTGGCTACGCAATATCAGGCAATGGTGTGGTCTATCGGCCGAAGAACTGTTTCGTGCGGCAGCTGATAGGGAAAGATTTCAGGAAATCATAAGCATGATGATATCCAACGTCTTAAGACAGACAGGGCACCAGAAGAAGAAAAAGAAGCCCTATATAAGAATATCTGGACAGAAGAGGTTGTTGGCGCGAATGAATGATATGCAAGGGTTTTTTTGTGTCAAAAACCTTCGCAAGCGTACGCAGAACAACTCACCAAAGTTTTATCACTATCGGATAAATGGTTTAAGAACGCATAAAGGACAAATATACAGAGAAACATTCATTTGGGACAAAACCAGTAAACAAAGAATAATATTACAAAGTGTTTGGCTTTATACCTTTCTAAAAAGTATAACAATTTAAATGTTGTTGGAACGACTGATGTAAAGATATAAAAATCTGGCACATGAACCTGTTCCAGTTTCTTTGGTCTACTTTCACTGGCGACGTTTCTAAGACAAAGAGATTCGTAAAAGACTGAAGAATAACAAGAGACATTCCTTATTACATGCATTTGCTTTTAATTAAAACATCTGAGACAAACAACATATCAATTTTGACTTAATGACTTTTATTTTATTTTTGTGCTTTATTTTTAAAATTTATTTATTTATTTCATTCATAAAAGTTTTCTTTTCAGAACTGGCAGGTAATTCAATATTATAAAAATATTTGGTCCTACCAGAATCGAAACAGCTAATTATGACCGTTAGATACTTATCTACCAACCACAACAGAAAGTTGATAAAGTGGCTGGCTAACAAAAGCTGCAAGTCATTTAACTTAAATATCTTTGTTTCGTGAAAACCATCTGATTTGGTTCACGCACGCCAATGAATGGGGTTGAATATCACCACGACAAAGCAAACAGTCGGTATATACGAAATCCATTAAATCTTTATTGATATAAGGTTATTCTATCCAAGATTGTTCAATATAGAGGTTAACTCAATTTTCTAACTAAGTCGTGTGAAAGTGCCTGATTATTGTATAAGGTTTCATTTGATGGTTTGATAAGATTATGCAAGTGAAAAAAGTTAGGTAATGCAATCATAAAGTTATGTTAAATTTCTAGTTTTGCTCACGATGAATATTTTTTAAAAATGTATTTACGAATGTATTTTTTTTCCTGAGAAAAAAAAAATAAAAATTGTACTCTTAACATATTGTTAGCATTTTTCTTGTACTGTTTACGTTCAACAAAAATTGTTTTGTAAAAAATCGTATCTACGTAAAAATTACATACATACATATATTCACGCCTTTTTCCCGTAGGGGTAGGCAGACAACACTTCATTCCACATTTTACGGTTTTTACATACACCTTTCGCTTTTTCTAATTTTATTAGTGCTCTCATACACGCTTGTCGGTTGTTAGTACTCTTGACCTGGCAATGTCGATCTGATCGAGATATGTTCGCCGAGGTCGACCTTTACCGGCTTGCCCATTCACACTTGCCTTATAAATCTGTTTTGTTAATCTTCCTTCATCCATATTCTCTGCGTGTCCAAACCATTTAAACATTCCTTTATCAAAGTATCTTTGTATCTTTTTTCTTTTTTAAGTAAGTTAAATTAGAATTTTAATAATTAGACATAAATTATTCTTTAATGTTCATATTTTTACACAGAATAAAATACTAAGTGAAGACAAACAAAAGAATTAATGAGAATTGTGCAATTGCTTATTAAAAAATACTCCTTATATAAACTTATAAATTGACTGGTTGTACTACCGCTCAATATCAGGTAAGATGGCGATATATTGAATGTCAGTCATAATATATAATAATAGACAATAAAAACTACCATTAAAAATAATTAAATGTAAATATCAGCTGGTATTTTTATGGTTTCCATTGGCATTGTACAGTTATACTGGATTCATGTTACTATAGATATAGTCTTTACCGAGACGTGATATTATCCATGATAGTATTAAACACATATTTTCTATGCACTTCTATCAATAACAAACGAAACAATAAATGTTAGTCATAACGTTTATTTCTACTTAATCATATGAATATCGTTGATGTGTCAGTCACGTGTCGATATTATTCCAAACATTCATATGTTTTAGTAGGCAAGCTATAAAAATATCTCATTAGGAATTTAATTTTAAAGTTTCACTCCTGTGATGATTTTATTAAGTTTCTTTTATGAAAAAAAATGGGCAAATAGTCAACACGAAGGAGAAAGTCCTAAGTAGATAAATAAATAAATAATAAATCGCCTCGATAACAACAAGTCCCCAGGAACTGATGGCATTTCCGCAGAACTTTTTAAATATAGAGGTGAAACACTGGTCGATCTAACACACTAAATAATAACCAAAGCCTGGAACGAAGAAGAAATGTCAGAAGAGTGGGGCAACGGAAACACTCACTATTTTTTACTTTATCCGGCAATACTTCTCATACTACTTATCTCCACAGCATTAATTCTATTTTCATGCCTTTTCTGCCAAACTCAACATTTACTACCATACATAAGTGTAGGAAATAACACTACTCTATGCACAGAGTCTACTGTTAACAATATTCTTCTAGGGAGTTGAGTCAGGCACTGAACTATTTGGATGAACACTTAGTCGCAAGTATTTTGCTTTATAAATATTTTTATTCTTTCTTTACAATTACCACATGGTGGTCACGCTTCTTTTGGAAATATTCAAGGGAGTTTATAATTATTCACAGCATTCTGAGCTGTAATATTTTTGAAATGTTAATTTTTTTAGCTAGATGTTACCCCCTACAGCTACATCCAGACGAGTTTAAGGGTACGTCCATAACAGCGCACCGCGCCTTGCTCGGCACATACCATTGTACCATAGTATGGACCCTGCCTGGTACAAAGACAACGACACTGGCTGTAAATGTTTATTTATCCATCACGCACAACGTGCCATATGCGATGGTCGAAAAATACTAAGCTCGATTTCGGTGTACGATGCTATGATACCAGACTATGTGCAAGGCGACGGTCAGTGCGTCGTTATGGCCAAGTGCGTTTAACTTTATAATAATTTTTGCTTTGCACACGGATACTATGGTACAATACAGTGCGTCGTTATGGCCACCGACTAGGAGTACAAAGGGAGCTAGGAAACTTTTGCAATACAGCTTTATTTATTTAATTTTTTCCATAATAATTTCTACTGCTCGCAATACCAATTTTTAAACCACATTTGCCACGTCTCGCTATGGAGTATGGCGCACTCTTTGTCCCAAGTCCTCAAAAAGTCCCAATTACTAGAAAACCGTCTCCCTATTAGCTTTATTTTCACATAGGAAACGAGTGCAAAGTCGCAGGGAGCAAGGTCTGGACTAAAAGAAGGATGCTCAAGCAGTTTCAGTCCTGTAGTGGTCAAATATTTGGTACCACCTAGCTGTGACTGTCTTTTGTGTGTCCAACACGACACGCTCTACGATTCTACTCGATTTAAAAAATACAGCTATCATTTTCTTCTTTACTGATCGGGATTTTCTAATTGCTACGGGTGTATCCACGTCATGACAGACCCAAATTGTGTTTGAGACTTGGTTCGGTACATCATAATAGTACAGCCAAGTCTCGTCACCTGTCACGATGTTGTTCACATACAAAGATTGTCCCTTGGAGAACAAACTTTCGTCACGTGCAAATGATCTTTTAGAATCGAAAAAATTGCGAGTGCATTTAGGCCTAAGGTTTCCTCAATCTGGTGGTAAGTCTTAGTCAAGCATTTTCCTCACAGCAGCAACGTTTTCGTTCGTAACGGACGTTGGTGGCCTCCCCTTCCTTTCAGCGTCCCTTAGACTGAAATTTCCCTTTTGGGATCCTCTGTACCACCTGAATATAGTCATACTATGTGGATAATCTTCACCTAGTGCAAGAGTCATTTCTTCTTAGCACTTCTTTTTCCTCTTACGTTAGGACCAAGTCCTGTGTTTGCATCGATGGTCTGCCAGGGGCAGTTGGGATGCTAAAGACCAGCTTTCATACCACCTTATAGTTGGTCGTCCACGTGGTCGAGGTGTATTTGGTTTTTTCTCTTTCGCAATTTTTACCAAACGTCCATTTGACATTCTGTCCACGTTTTTTTTTTATGAAAATAGTCGCAAAAAGGGTAGACGTATCGTGTGGGCCGCGGACGGCCCGCACTGCGACTATTAGAAGGGGAAGGGATTATAGAAAGGAAATGATTGTGGACACGCTTTTTGAAAAGTTGCAGGTCATAGTTCTCTGGAAAAACTGATTTTGGAAGCTTAATCCATTCCGTAGCAGCCCTGTAAAAGAAGAATTCTTGATGAAGATTGGTCCTTGTAGTGTCAATCTTGAGAGTAAATGGGTAAGACTGATCAGCGTGCCGAGTTCTTCGGCCGAATGTGGCCAATGGTGGTACAAGAGTTTTTATTTCTCTGGAGCATCTTCCATGGAAATATCTGTAGAGCAATGACTAGTCTGCAACTCTTCTTCTATGTTCTAGAGGGTGAAGGGTATCTGTGAGAGTTGAGCTGTTTATCAAGCGAATGGCTCTTTTCTGAATGGAATCTAAAAGAATGCCTTGTTGCTGAACCCCAAATGTGCGAGCAATACTCCAGTAGAGGTCGGATTTGAGCCTTGTACGTCGTCAACAGTTGATCAGGAGTAAAAAACTTTCTGGCTTTCCACAGAAAACGTAGTCTCTCTAGATACTGTAAGGAATTTTTTTTCTTTATGTATATTTACATGTTGGACGGTGCTATTTGTTAAAATGTATACAGGAGCCTCTGTGGGTTATCTTCGTCTTCCGAGATGGTCGTCAGCATAGCACTGGTCTATTTTTAAAGATATACCGCAAAACCACCCGGGATGCCATAGCACGCACTTTAAACTATTACTGCTGACAAACAACTGAGCCCACCGGCTTGGAGCAACGCATAGTGTGCAAGTATGAAACCGTCTCAACATGCACCAACACTCAGACTTCTACGCCACATGGTTGTGTCATATTGCAAAACGTTCCTAGTTCCTTTTGTACTTTTTCCTTTGCGTCAATCGAATTTTTTTTTAATGATTCTTTAAGGTTTTCTAAAAGTATAAATGTCTTCCTAATATATGAATACATGTATTCACTAAGTGAGGTAATCTAGATGTATTTCATATATCTTATCGTCTTTAGTGTAAACTCCGGACATTGCAGTCTTTTACATTTTTTTTTAATTTGTACTTTTTAATTTTTGCTACAAAATATCTTACTATTAATACTGGGTTATTTTTATTTTTGTTAAATATTTTTTTAACACCTTTTTTCTGATTACATTTCTGTTAAAATGTATCTACAATACTTAAGGCTTTATAAATTCATCAATTATTTTTTAATTCTTCTAAGAAAAATTTGTATTTACTTTTTACTTACATGTTTGAAAAATGACGTTTTATTTACGGAAGGTTTAACTATTTTTTAAACAAATCTCTCAAAATTAAATAAACTTAAAATTTATAACTAGCAATAAAATAATTTTCACCGCTGTTTTGGGATGATTTATATTGGAGCTTAAAATTTTAATAATCGGTATTTGTCGGTATTTAGTTTAAATTTTTTTAAGTATATATTTGTTGTTCCAAAAATATAATTTTTTGTTTATTTTATATTATTTTTTTCTTTTTTACCTCGAAGCATAATTTGTATTAGGGTTTTTTAGTTTATATAAAAGTTTAAATAAATTGTTAAACATTTACGACATCGACTAAAAGGTAAAATAGATCATTAAATAGATAAATACAAACATAAAGTCACGCCTTTTTCCCGTAGGGTTAAGCAGAGACCACTTCCCTCCAATTACTACGGTTTTTACACACATCTTTTGCTTCCTCTACTTTCATCAGTGCTCCCATACATGCTCGTCGGTTGTTGGTACTCTTGACCTGGCCTTTCTTCAAAACAATGTTGATCTGATCGAGATCGATGTTCGCCGAGGTCACCTCTACCGACTTGTCCATTCACACTAGCCTTATAAATTTGTTTCGTCAATCTTCCTTCATCCATCCTTTCTACGTGTCCAAACCATCTAAGCATTCCTTTATAAATCTTTGTAATTACATCTTATTTTTTATTAATCATGCGGAATAAGTAGTATCTTAGACGCTTACGTCATTTGTGTGTTACTTGGCGCACGCTAATTATATAAAGACAGAAAAACTTTTAAAATTGTGGTCGCCAACCTCCGTTAATGGGGACGGCATAGGAAGAAGAAGAAATCATTCATTCTCAATCCATACGCACTCCCTTTCAAATATTTTAAACAACCGTCTATAAATAATTTAAACGATGTTAAACCAGTCCGTGTAAGCTCCATGTATCCTAAAACAAACAGTGGCATTCTCGTAAAGTGATTTCAGTGCTCGTATGAAACTACCGCTTACCCCATACAAAGACAATGTCGACCACAATTCATTCCTTATCACTCTATCGTAGGCTTTTTCCAAGTCTACGAAAGCACAGTAGACCTTTTACCTTATATCCAAGAATTTTTTGACTATGCCTCGTACGGAAAAGACCTAATTCATATATCTCCTTTCTCTTTTAAATCCCGCTTGCACATCCCATATCTTTTTATTAGTTTCATTTCCAAAGTATTTTAAACAATTAAAATTACCAGGATTATTTCAACAAAAATCTCTGCAACTAACCCCAAGAAGCCTGTACTACCTAAAAGATCCCAAAATTTGACTCATAAGACAGGCAAGACTGCAGACCATGGTAAACTTGAAACACTATGCAAATAATTTTTAAATTAAAAAAAATTACAGCGAAAAGATATCCCTAAGAAATATATTAACTACTTCACTGCATTTCGGATTAAACGCATCGGTCCATATTACGAGGTAGCTCGAGGAATCAAATACAGCTGAAGATAAAGTCAACAAAGTTGGAATGTGTTGACAAAACAGCTTTATAATCATGAACGTATCAACTTACAATATAATACATACACTTTTGTAAGCTTAGTTATGCAAGTATAACATAAGAGTAGTGCAATATTATAATAATTGATTTCGTTTAACTGATGGCACTTTCGTAACAAAAATATTTGAAGGGATTATTTAAAAATGAGCTTATATATTTTAAATTTTATTTGTATAAAATTTGCAAACCCTGGAATAAATATAATAAAACCGTAGTTTATCTCTAGTTGTTTATGTAAAAACAGTATATAGGGTGTGGCGCAAAAAATTTTGATTAAAAGTAATGGCGGACACAGTTATGATAAAAATCTGAATTTACGAAGCTGTAGGTTTTGGATGACGATTCGAGATATTTCGTTTTATTTAAAATTTTGAAAAAATCCTGGTCCACATTGAATAACAATATCTTCATTAATAATTGACGTGACATTGTAACTAATAAACAATAAGCGCTTGCCCGTTAACTCCCTATGTCCAACACATTGATATTTTATACAAGGTTTTTTAAACTTAGCCGCCAACATGCACAATTTAAATCATTTATAAGTTGCTTACTTTAAATAGAACACCCTGTATTTTATTACATTTTCCGCTGTATTTTTTAAGCCAATTCGTTTGATATACGTTCTCTATACCTAAATCCAACCACTTTTGAGATATTTCATTATCTTAGTTAAAACATAACACTACTTAATTCTTTCAACATTAGTAAAGGGTTGACGTGTACTTCCGGTATAACCGGAAGTGTCACATTCAGGACAACATTATATTTGAGTTCAGCGTCATCCTACTGTATCCGCCATTACTTTTAATCAAAACTTTTCGCGCCACATCCTGTATTTCACTCAATTAAAACTCTTTCATTCCAATTTCTCAGATAAAAGAAAACTCAATATAATACTGATTATTTGACTCGTCTAAATATTAAAACGTGAGATTTTTTATTGCTGATTCAAAAAAAATCTAAGAAAGATAAAAAACTTTACAAGTCTGCCTGTTTACCTAACTTACCGAGATTTGGTAACACAATCGATAATGAAATGCAGTAAGACTTGAAAGAAAACTGTCGGTCTTATTTGCAATTAACAGTGGTCTCAAACAGGGAGATGCGTTATCTTCACTTCTCTTTAACACCGCTTTGGAGAGCATTGAGCGAAAGGCAAGGGCAAAAACGCGTCCTTTTAAAAATCAAAGTCCTCGTATTATACTGGCTTTCGCTGATGATATAGATATAGTGGAAAATACAACAGTCAGTGTCAAGGAATATTTCATAAAACTGGAAAAGGCTGAAAAAGAAGTTTGACTTCCAATCAACGAAGATAAAACAAAATATATGGCAAAAACAAGAACAGAACGACGAGATAGAATGGGACAGAACGTGACAATGGACCGCTACAATTTTAAAAGAGTTCAAATATTTGGAAACTACGATCACCTCTGACAACAATACATACATACATAAAGTCACGCCTTTTTTCCATAGGGGTAGGCAGAGACCACTTCTTTCCTCTTGCCACGGTTCTTACACACATCTTTTGCTTCCTCTACTTTCATCAGGGCTCTCGTACATGCTCGCCGGTTGTTGGTACTCTTGACCTGGCCTTTTTTCAAAACAATGTTGATCTGATCGAGATATGTTCGCCGATGTCGACCTCTACCGACTTGTCCATTCACAAATTTATAAGGCGAGTTATAAATTTGTTTCGTCAATCTTGCTTCATTCGTCATTTTTACGTGTCCAAACCATGTAAGCATTTCTTTATCTATCTTTGTGACCACATCTTCTTTTACACCACAGCGTTCTCTTATCTTACTATTCTTTACTTTATCCAACCAAAGACAACAATATAACCCAAGAAATTAACAACAGAATACAAGGTGCAAGTGCGAGACTACAGATCTTTAGGAACAGGATTTTTAATTTTAGAACAAATCGAACCAACTACTTTATTATTGTAAAATGCCAATTTACATTGTGGGGCCTTTTTGTTTTTGTTGAATGTTTTCAGAAAGTCCAGGGAAATAAGGAAAATTAAAAGATCTTATATCTATTTTCCTCTTGTCAATCTCCCGACTATGCCTATGTTTATATGCATTGATTATCCCATTTACCAATGACCTTAAATATTTATTCATTGTCAAAATACGTATTATGTCATTCTCAATCTTATTATAGAACTTTATGCTACTCAGTTTAAAAGCTCTATAACATATGCTTTTAATAATGGCAATCTTATGAGGGAAGGAATGAGTCGACATGAAGTTAAGGACTCTTCCGGAAGATGTAGGTTTCTGATACGAACAGGCAAGCCAGTAGAATATCAACAACAAAAAAACCTAAATATTATAGAGGATTTGTCAAACCTAGAATTTATGTAGTCATGAAAAATCTACACATAAATATTTGTCATCTCCAGATGAAGACACTGGCGAAATATTTTAAAAATTGTACGAGTATGTAAATCAATGAAACTTCTTAACTATTGATGTTTATTATTTTTTATTAAAATGTTTTTTATGATAATAATTTTATGTAGATCTGTATAAACCGGTATGCTGTGGTCTATTTAAATACATATTGATAAATAGTTTAGACGAACTTTTAAAATTATTTCATTATTAGATACAATTATATTTTAGAGGAAGGCTTTTTTATCAAAATGTACTCAAACATTGTACAAAAAATATAAACAGAAACAATGTTGCTGAAATGGTAATAAACTAAAAATTTTTCCGCAAAAAAATTTTAAAATAAATTATTGAAAAATCTAGCTTTCGGCGACATCAAATTAGATGTAGATTCTCCTGTACAATTAATAACAGATTGTATTTGCTGCGTTAAATCTTTAATTCTTTCGTCCTTAATACCTATTAACTTTTCCAAATGATCTACCTTACTGGTGAGAATATTAATCGTTTCTTCCTTCTCTGCAATATCTTTCTCCATTTTATCGTAAGTATCCACCGGAACTAACTTTCTGTCTATCATTTCCATGCCGTTATTTATTTTGATAGGTACTACTTCCTCTCTCGAAGAGAAATTGGTAGCATCTTGTATGTAGTAGATCTTATCATGTTCTTTATCGCCACTTCCTTCTTTAACTTCAATTTTTGATTTTAAAAGAGCCAGTAGACTTCCGATAGCACCAGGTTTACCTATAGCTAAATCTTCTTTATTCTTTTTAGTGAGGTTAATATTCAACTTATTTAACACTCTTTTGTTGATGGTATCCCAGTTTATCATTTTGTTGGAAAGTGCATTTCCTGGGCTGTAGTTGTGCATGTCAACTAGCTTAGGATAATGCTGTTTTAGTATTTCGGCCAAAGGTAAAGCGTCGGCAAAATCTCTGCTTAGGTTTCGTTTTGGTCGTGTAATAACGTGACTATCAATCCATTTGTACAGGTCTTCGTAATCAATGTCCATAATAACAAAAATTGATTTGGCTGCGGTCAAAATACAAAATTCGGAAAAATGTTTGTAAAACGTCAATAGGTGACAGATTAATTGTATGACAATAAAACTATTTTGAAGAAAATTAATAGCAAAAGCTAGTGGGTAGCGGTCAATGTTAAATTGTAGAATTATTAAGTAATGTTTACTCACAGTTAGACAAGACACTTTGGACATAATTTGGATGTACACACTGAATAGAGAAGTAACGAATAGAGCAATAAATAGAAAAAATTTTAAATGTGAAAACTATGAATTCGAGCACGTAGGAAAATTCTCTTATTTGGGGTCTCAAATGAATCAGTCGAACTTTATCAATAGCGAAATCCAGGCAAGAGTTATCAATGGAAACCGTTGTTATTTCGCCTACAGAGAGCTAATGAAGTTGAAAGCTCTAAACAGAATGTCTAAATTATAAATATATAAAAGTATCATCAGGCCTGTTGTTACATACGGATGTGAAGCGTGGACCTTAACCACGAAAGATAAGCTACTTTTGAGAACTTTCATACGAAAAATCTTGAGGCAAATTTTTGAACCAATGCAAAACGGAGGTAAAACATGGCGATCAAGAATGAATTTTAAACTAAATAACTTGATAGAGAGCGCAGACATTGTAAAATTCATTAAAAGCCGAAGACTGTCTTGGGCAGTGTATGTAATGAGGATGGGTGAAAGCAGAACACCAAGAAAAATCCTTGAGTGGAAACCAGTGGATGGAAGAAACAAAGGAAGACCGAGGAAAATATAGATAAATGAAGTAGAGTGCGACCTAAAAACAATGAAAATTAAAGGCTGGAAGAATTTGAGTAGAAACACGACCGAATGGAAGAAAGTTACTGAAAAGACACAAACCCACAGTGGGTCGTTAAATGAATGAACTGAATAGAGAATTTAAGAGCAAAGTATATGGCAGTATCTACAAAAAGAAATTTTTTAAGTATAGACGACCGATAAAGATACTATTATTGTTTTTATCGATAAAAATAAAAATTTTAATTAAAATTTTGAGATGCATTATTAAAGAATATAGAATCTGTCAAAGGACCCACTTTATTCTCAAATAAGTTATTCGGCAACCGTCGTGTTTTGTTGACGTTTTACCCAACTCCGATTAATTAAGCCGGACTTTTTTTCAAGAGCGTCCCTTAGATGTTAATTGGGATTTTAATCGGGACTGTCGGTTGACTATTTCATAAATGGAACATCAAGTGTATTCAAGTAGTCGATAATTTGTCTGCTTACGTGCGCACGAGCATTATCTTACATGAATAAAAAATTGGGCCTCATAAAAAGTGAAATGGCATGACATTTTCTACCATGATGTTTTCAAGGCATTAACCCAAATTCATAGGTGGACACACCTTGCCTGTAAAGAGATCATCGCTGTGCGTTCATTGAAACAAATTTTTTCCCAAAACAGAGCCACTACAAAAAAGGATCCTTAGAAAGATATTACAACTGAAAATCTTTCTTCTGCTCTTCGTCAGATACGCTCAAGTCCATCAGGAGATTTGAGACTAATCCTTGTTTTATTTGAAAATAAAACCTTTTTCCAGTTCACAGTCCACTACTTATGATTTCTAACAAAACGCAATCTTAAAATCTTGATCTCTATTGTAAACAATGTTTTTTCTACTATTTAATCCAGTCAATTTAAACTTCTTTTAATTACTTGAGAAGATATTTCAATAAAGCGATCAAATGCAAACTCATTTTTTAGCGTATTGCAAATGGTTCCCTGTTTTTTAGCGCTTATTGTCTAAGAAACCACCCATCAGTTGGATTGGTAGATCATTTTTGCCCTTACCCTTGTGTTCAAAATGAGATTCTGTCTCGTTAAATCGTCCCATCATGCGAATCATTCTGGAATTATTTCTTTTTATCATGTTGGCAGCATGACGCATCGATTATCCTTCACCTAGTAAAGTTAAAACTTGTACTGTCTCACCAAGAGATAAGTTTCCTGGGTGATTTTTAGTTTAAAAAACTTTAACTGATGCAATCGCGTGAGTGACAAACCGTTATGAAGGCGAGTTGGAGAGGAGGCTATGCCAACAGAAAAAATTTATGAGTAATTAACAATAAAAAAATCTTGGTTCCCAATGATAATTTGTCTCTTAGGCCATTGTTGATCAAATATTAGATTACTTTTTGGCAAAAAAAAATCACTTTCCGATTGCAATTTTAAACAAAATATTTGTTGACAACATTTGCTTCAAATGCCAGGATAGGTTCACAGCCTACTTGGCAGGCAGTTAGTGAACTAAAATATATTTTTAATTTGTAATAAGTAAAAAGTTTAATAATAATAATTTTGTCTATGAAATTAGATATCCGGTATGTGCCAAACTCTACTCTAGAAAAGGACCTAAAATGGGATATCAATTAAAAGTGAAGTTGAACGCTATAGCATACGATACAAAGATCGACTTAAATCGCATCCCAATACGCTCGCGAGTGATCTATTCAACACAACCGGTGAAGTGTGCCGGCTAAAACGATTTAAACCAACAAACTTAACAATGAGATTTTAATAACAATCAACGCCTAAAACAGTATATATAATTTAACCTTTTAATATGTAGATGAAATATTTCAATGAAAGTATTTAAACAAACCACATTACACGTCATAACATTTACTTATTATTTTCGCTAATTGTCTTTAGCTTAAGTGAAACAGATTGTAAATATTCTAAGATTTAATAGCAAAAAAAAAAATTTGTCCACGAAATTAGATATCTCCAAAAAATATATCCTCTGCGATAACAAATTGTTGTCCAACTGATTTGGTTCGTAAATGTTACGTTTAAAAAACACAAATTTATCTGAAATTACAATACATTGGTCTTAATTTTTTGTTGAGGATAATCTAACTGGTATATTTAAGATAACAAAATGGTTAAGATTAAAAATCACAAAAAATATTACTTGGGGATTAGGTATAAAATGAATGATCTGTATAAAACATTTAAATTAGATTTTTAAAAAATAACACCATTAGATCTAAAATATTTGCATTACAATCAGTGTGATAGGATAAACCCCTGGACAAAATTAAGGCAACAATATATTAAATCATTGAAATTGAAATAAAATAAATTATTTATGGCCATTGTTTACTTAAAAAATAGAAAAACGTATTCGGATACTTTAAAAGTAAATAAACTTCAACATTTCTCTATAGGATTGGAGTTAAAATTATTCTTAAGACTTAATGACAAAATAACAATTTTTTTTTTATAAAAATAGTCGCAAAAAGGGTAGACCTATCGTGTGGGCCGCGGACGGCCCGCAGTGCGACTATTAGAAGGGGAAGGGATTATAGAAAAGAAATGATTGTGGACACGCTTTTTAAAAAGTTGCAGGTCATAGTTCTCTGGAAAAACTGATTTTGGAAGCTTATTCCATTCCGTAGCAGCCCTGTAAAAGAAGGATTCTTGATGAAGATTGGTCCTTGTAGTGTCAATCTTGAGAGTAAATGGGTGAGACTGATCAGCGTGCCGAGTTCTTCGGCCGAATGTGGCCAATGGGGGCACAAAAGTTTTTATTTCTCTGGAGCATCTGCCATGGAAATATCTGTAGAGCAATGACTGATCTGCAACTCTTCTTCTATGTTCTAGAGGGTGAAGGGTATCTGTGAGAGTTGAGCTGTTTATCAAGCGAATGGCTCTTTTCTGAATAAAATCTAGAAGACGAAGAGAATGCTTTGGTGATGAACCCCAAATGTGCGAGTAATACTCCAGTAGAGGTCGGATTTGAGCCTTGTACGTCGTCAACAGTTGATCAGGAGTAAACCTCAGTAGTATACCTAGTAATTCCTGCTTGTTGAGTGTTGAGTGAATTGCTGTTTAATCAAATATGCCTCTACTTACATAGTTTTGATTGTGTCTATGTTATGTTTAACAACAATCGGATTGCTAACAAGGAAGTGACATTTTTTCCTTCCGTTGGAAACGTGCATTTCATTGTAAAGAATGGATGATGAATTGTGGTAATATTCACCTTTATGATCCAGAACCAAATGCATTAAAAAAAATTGGTATGCGAAAAACATTTTCGCTCTGAGCTCATCTTGTATTCAAGAAAGAAGAAAATGTTGAGTTGACTGTAAAGTTCAAGTGCTTCCCAAACAGTCAGGTATGTTACAATTCGATTCCATACATTTTCTTGTATATTTTATTCATAAGGTTATCAATACAATAAAAATAGTTGCTTGTGTATATTGTATCAAAGTACTGCTGACTTCAACTTAAATTGTTGATTGTTGAAATAGTATTAGGTGGGTGAATCTGTGGTATTTGATAAATAAATTATGTCAAAAATAATAAATTCTATTCAAACTTTATAAAATCATTCGGCAATATAGGATGTTAAGAAATTATAAGGGACAGCAATTCTCAAATATAAAATGAAAGATAATGCCACACGAACATATTTTGATTGAGCTTATTATCTTCAAGAGCAATTCCTCAAAATGTTTCAGCTCCCTTAGAGGTTAATTATAAACCTACATTCACATAAGTTTCCTCTCTAGTTGAAGTTATTGGAAATACTGATTTTCTGAATGGAATCTAGAAGACGAAGAGAATGCCTAGGTGCTGAACCCCATACATACTTACATACATATAGTCGCGCCTTTTTTCCGTTGGGGTAGGCAGAGACCACTTCCTTCCACTTGCTACGGTTCTTACACACATCTTTTGCTTCCTCTACTTTTATCAGTGCTCTCATGCATGCTCGTCGGTTGTTGGTACTCTTGACCTGGCCTTTCTCCAATACAATGTTGATATGTTCGCCGAGGTCGACCTTTACCGATTTGTCCATTCACACTTACCTTATAAATTTATTTCGTCAATCTTCCTTCATCCATCCTTTTTACGTGTCCAAACCATCTAAGCATTCCTTTATCTATCTTTGTAACCACATCTTTTACAAACAAAATTGTTATTGGTAAATAGTGTAATGTTTTACTTAAACACACTAGGGGTTTGATTTTATATTTAACACATTTATTAATGAACTTTACTATTTATGTAAACTAGTTAAAACACAATGATAAAACTTTAGAAAACTGACTTACTAACTTCCGCGAGCGGAAGCTAATTTATATATTAACGTTAAAATAGGAAAAGTTTCTAAACGTTTCCAGACTGTTCTATTCAAAATTCTAGATTGGTCGGGAAGGTACTGGAACATCCTCGTCATTGGCTGTGACGTCACGCCCAGTTCGCTTACGTAACATATTCCAGTGGCGTATCGCAAAATCGTTACAGTAGGACTGTAGTAGCAAAATTATTGGTGTAAGTTTGACACTTTAGTAGTGAGTGTTGCCTTCTCTACTTAGGATCACAGTATTTACGCGTCTAGGCATGCTTCTAATTAATTTTGGATAAAATCTAGAACAATTTGTTCCCATGCTGTGATAACTGCATTTTAAAGTTTCCTCAGGTTTCTACATGCAGGTGTTTGACGTTAAACATTTTTCTTGAGGTGATCCCATAAATGCTTGATTAAAATAATCGAGTACTTCTCCAGCTATGTGAGGTCGAGCGTTGTCTTGCATAAACAGGAAAATGGGTTTTAAAAGAAGACCGAAAGGCATCATGTTCTATTACAATATTTCCAAGATAGTAGATAATTAGTATTCATGGATCTCGTACGGACAAAAACTAATTCTTTGCGAGCGTCAAAGCATATACCTACCAACCCAGAACATAGCAGAGCCACCTCCAAACGAAATCCTTGCAGAGAAATTGTAAGGAGGAAACCTCTCTCCTGGTCTTCGTTAGATTCGTTCACGACCATCTAGCTAACTCTAGTTTCATCTGCGAATAAATTTTTTTCGATAATTTCCTGCCTTATTTAAGCATCTCATCATACGACTTACTTTGAAACGATTTTTGCCTAACAAATTGGCAACATACATTACATTACAATCTTGCGGTTGGCCCTTTGGTATCGGCACCTATGTCACCTAGATTCTTTGATCATCTGTGACTACCGCTGTCTCTTCAGGGCTTCAGAATTCTAGTCCGTTGATTTTGGCAAACCTCAGGATTTCTGTTGGCCCTGTCTCATTTAGATCACTTGGATCCATAATCATACGGCCCCAGGTTTGATACTTGTACCCCGCTAGCATCGGGCAGTGACACAATGTATATACTTCTCTCCTCCTACTCTTCGCATAGTTGGCAGCTTTTCTCGGCCGCCAGCTTTAGTGGCGTATTTCCCCAGTGGTATGCTTTCCCTGTGGTTGCAGGATGCTCAAAACACACCTGTCCCGTAACGTCCCTGGTACCCTGATCCATCAGTGTACCATCGTTTCACTCCTGGGCTGATTAATGGTGTTTTCTTTAACCAGTCTTCTCTGTTTGTTTTTTTTGTTTTATAGTTTTTCCCTATTAAGGTCTTTTTCGAAATTTTGTCCGATTTTATTGTGAAGGGGTGTTGGCAACATAACTTTAAACATAAAATAATAATATTATCCTCTATTGATATAAAATCTACAAACAGTCATAGCAACGTCAAAATAGATTTGGGTTACAAAAAAGGGTTTGTTTTAAAAAAAAACATGATATACCAGGTAAAGTATAAATAAAATAAACAATAATAGAACACATACATATATATGTATATCCAGTTACATATTTACAAGTATACACACACATAGGAAAATGAACTATTTAATCAACATAATTCCCATTTTTGGTCTTATGAAAATCCACATGTTAGTAGAGAACGTTACTTCCAAGATAGTTGGAGTTTTAATGTTTTTTGTGCAATAAAAGACGATAAAATTTTAGCATTAAAATTTTGTAATGAAAATTAAAATGGTGAACGATATTGCCACATTTTAGTTGAAGCCATACGACCGGCGTTACATACTTTAAAAAATGGAGAGGCGGCTTCAGCTTGGTAACTTGGTATCAGCAAGATGGAGCACCTCCTCATAACTTTGGACCTGTTGCTCAGCTTCTTATGATCACGGTCCATTTCATTGGCCAGCTTGTTCCCCTGACTTGCCACCTTTAGATTTTGGTATTTGGGGTTATATTAAAAATCAGGTATTTTCCAAACTTTTTACGACAAAGGAAGATATGATCCAGAGAGTCTTACTTGCTTTTAATTCTCTAACACCCGACTATATTTTCAGAATAACCAGACATAACTTAATGAAAATGTTTAGAAGTCGATGGTGCTAATTATTATAAAACTTTATTTGTTTAATATTACATTTAGTTATTTTTGTTGTATGTTTGTTGTTTATTGGTTACAATTTCACGTCACTAGCTTTGTTATTAATGGAGATATCGTTATTTAATGTGGACTAGGAATTTTTTTTAATTTTGAAACAAATTGAAATATCTCGAAAATAATTCATCTTTGGTATAGGACATTGTGCACAAATTTTATCTATAATTTCATGTAGAATTCGAAAATAAAATAAAAAATATTATGTTATATTTAAAATAACAAAGTTGACGTCTACTTCCAGGATAACCGAAAGTGCCACATTTAAGATAATATTATATTTGAACACAGCGTCATCCAAAACCTACAGCTTCGTAATTTCAGAATTTTAACATAACTGTATCTGCCATTACTTTTAATCAAAACTTTTCGTACCCCACCCTGTATTGCTTACAGCAACAATAGTGGATTCAAGATTTAATTTATTAAATATTTATTACCATTTCAAAATTACAATACCATAAATAAATATTAAAATTAAATAAAACCGACATTCCAAATTTTTAATTTCTAGATTTTCCACCTGTCATTACTGCCGGAATCTTTTGATTTAAATATTATTTATGTTTGAATTGAGAGTATGGCTCCTAATATATTAACATTTTAACCCCTGAAAAGCTTTTAGCAGAAGGAACATTATCGGCTCGCGTGGATCTCAGCAAAATGCCATTCAAATTTGACATTGGTTACATGTATATGGCTTATTTTTTTATTTATTTGAATTTATGAATATAATAGAAAAAATTATAGCTATAATTTTCTTTACTGTATTCATATTACTGAAATGTACTTATTTGTCCGGATTAATAGTAATATTTGATCATTTATGGATGTTTTGAAATATTGCAAATAACCAAAAATAAACGTAAACGCAAATACAAAAATTGTTATTTAATTATCTATACATATTAAAGTATGATACGAGTGGTTGTTTTTGGTTTTAGTCATATGCAATCATATTTTGACGAAGTTTACACGAAGACAATTCATAAAGTAAACAAAATATTCTACCAAAAAATACCGTATCTTCTCAATGTTACTATTGACGAATAAATGTACCTACCTATTTGAAATAAAACGGTTCTATTTTTTGTCAAGTGAAGAAAAGTACTGCTCGGTTAAAATATTGTGTAAGAAAAAATTTAAAGCAACTACCACAATTCTTGTGAATAAAAAGCACAAAAATATTTACATTGTATGTAATCCAAATTAATCTAATATTTAAAAACAATAAAATACGACAACATTTTGTAAAGTAACAACTTCTTTAGACGCATTAGATAAAATTTGGTAGTGGACAAACTTATGATTTCGCGTTATCTGATGTTAGCGACAGATGGGTGGCGTCATAGCTTTTTCTTTTTCTATCTGTCTGTCAAAAAGTGGTTTAGAGCTGACAGCCAATTTTAATTAGGTTAATTTTTATTTAATGATTTTAAGGATGTTTAATGACTTCAAAATTATGCACACATATTTGTTAATTATCGCAGGTGGTTTAGTTTCTTTCCATTTATATTCACCTAAGATATGTAGGTGACGTCGTAATAATAGCATCTACTTTTAAAGAACTGGAAACTATGCAAACTGAACTAACAAGCGAATCCCAAAAAGTATGTCCAAAAATGAATTACGCAAAAACAAACATAATGACAAACACACAAGAAATTAGAAATGTAATACTAAAATTATAGAAGCGGTCAATGATTATATATATTTGGGATAAACCATAAAAATAAACAAGGAAAACCAATCAGCGAAGGTAAAAAGAGGGGTCAGATTAGCCTGGGCAGGATTTGAAAAATTAAAATGGGTCCTAAAAAATAAGAAAATACAACAGTACCTAAAAAACCAGAATATTTGACCAGTTCATCCTTCCAATTCTTACATACGCCCGCCAAACATAGACCTTGACTAAACCAAACATCGATAAAATAAAGAAAACCCAAATTACAAGATGAAAAACAAAATAACTGGATAAGAAACAAAACAAAAGTCAAAGATGCAGGTCAACTTATTCTCTTCTTAGTCTAACGTCGAAAATGAGTGTAGTGATGACAAGTTAATGTCAGGTGTTATTACTCAGAAATCTTCTTACAGTCTCTCACCATCTCCCACGGTCAGCAGCCGTTCTAATGGCTTCCACTAGTGGACGCTAGGTTATTTTTGATACAATGTCTGTCCATCTAGATGGGCAGCGTCCGCGTTTCCTGTTGCCAAGGGGTTTGCCCTGAACAATCAGTCCCTCGATGTTGTTGTAACGAGTTATATGTCAGAAGAAGTTCAGTATTCACGCTGATGTCAAGCTACTGAGACGGTTTAACGGTCCAATCTCGTTCAACACTGACACATTGGTGCGATGTGCCGTCCACAGTATTCTTAGCATTCTTCGCCATACCCACATTTTAAAGGCGTCGAAAGAGAGCAAGAGGACGACCCCAGATGATATGGGGAGACGACATAAATAGGAGAAAAACATTGGAAAAAAATAGCACAAAATAGAAACGATTGGACAAAACTCGTCCAAAGTTGGACGAGTTGAAAGGCGAAGGAAAAAGATTGGTTAAGCAAGCATAGTGTCATTTAGATTGTCATTTATAGCGACATACGGAAGCCAATCGTAGACGATAACGGCCAAATCCGAAGACCTATTAGCAAAGTTCGAACGAAAAATACTGAGTAGAATATTTGGATCGAGCCAGGGAGGATAAAGTATAACCACGAACTGTCAGAACCGTATAAAGAAATAGACCTGGGCACATACATTAAAATACAACGACTACAATGGGCAGGGCATGTAGAGCGCATGAAAGAAAGAATAATACCACAAAAGATCTTCAAAGGAAACATGGAAGGCTACAGGAGACAGTGCAGACCACGACTAAAGGATAAAAGGAACGGAAAAAGAGCGACTGTGGATAGAGAAGGATGGAAAAGAATACTAAACGAGGTTAAGAAAAGAGAAGACTAAGACCCACAGAGTGCCATACGGCCACGGATGGATGGAGATTGTCTTTTTAGGAACAAATTGTTAAGTTAGTTTAAGCATCTTACAAATAATTTACGAAGAAAATATGACAGATATCTATCGTAAGTATGTGTCCCCCTTCGAACAAAAATCGACGTGTTTCAGCAATTCTTTAAATTTTATGAATGCTGCCAAATATCGGGGTGGAATGTTTTTTGTAGTCCACTCCGTATATCTACATAAAGAGAAAGAGCATGTTACAAATAAATGGTAAAACAACAAATGATGTCAAACTTGTTCTGGTAACCTTGATTGCCCAAATATATTCACAGCAGTAACATTCCTTTATTAAATTTAGAAGAACAAAGCAAATAATTCTTACCATAGATATTTCATAATATCATTCAAAACAAATTGATAGGGTTTAACGGATTATTAGATTAGATAACTGGTATTACCGGTGGCATAATTATATGAACTCAGGCTTAAATATAACCGTGATAAACGTCAAATCTTCTATTCAACGTAGAAATAAGCGATTATTAGATTTCAGATAATGATTTGTTTATTTTAATACCTAAAATGTTAATATTCGGTATCAAAAGCTTGTTTGTTCATATAAAACTAAGTATGAAGGTATTTATCAGTGGACTTTTGGCAAATTGAAAGGATCATGAATAAATTAAGATACAAATATTGCAGAATTCAGATTTCAAATTATACGCTAAAAAAGTAGGACAACCCTTTATTTGCAATAATAATTCGGAACGAAGTAAATGATCTTTAATTTTTGGTTTAAGAAGATTTATCTACAAAAATTATTATCGTTGAGCGCGCCGGCAACGACGACGACAAGAAACGAGCAAAAGGCGGTGAAGCTTAAAGCTGGAGAAATACGCTGAATTGTAGGCAGCTTCACCAGAACCTCTGATACCTCGACTCACCCTTGCTATTCGACGACGTCTTCCGCAACGTAGATGTTGGATTCCTTCGATAATTCAGTCAAGCTGGCTCGATTGGTTTTTTACCTACTATAAACTGAACGGTTTACTGTCTTTTATCGCCGTGAGTTTTGTTATCACAGTAAATAAAACAACACACTTGTTATCAATAATATATTGTGTAATTTAATACATGGAGCTTACAGTTTCAAGCCTCCTGTATCTTCAGAATATTTTCACTGGTTGTTAGCTTTGAAATTAATTTATTTTATCTGATTATATTGATATGCATTTTACCACGTGGTGTTTTAAAGCGTGCTCTTAGCGCGAGAATTGTGTGCTTCGGCCGGAGTTTGCATTGCTTGACGGTCGAAATGCGAAAGAGGAAGCGGTGCTCTTAAAGCGAGCGTTGTGCATCGCCCGGCTGTTAAAATGCGAAAGAGAGAGCGAGGCCGGAAGCCCGGTAAAACGTAACTTCGATTCTCGCGCTGAATTAAGCGTTTTTATTGGTCAAAAAACGTAACCGTCTTTTTCACGTGATCGTATAGTTGATTTCTAACAATTGCGCGTGGCGATTTTGGAATATTTTGTAAAAATGAAAGTCAAGAAAAAATTTTAAACTACAAACATTTTAAAAAAAATTAAATTTTGAAGTTTCTTAACATTCTACTGAGCATTCGTAGACTTGGAAAAGACCTATGACAGATTGGTGAGGAATGAATTTTGTTGACATTATCTATGTATGGGGGGAGCGGTAATTTAATACGAGCGTAAAAGGATTCCAGTGCTTGTGTCATGATAAACGGAGCTTACACGGGTTGGTTTAACATCGAAAAAAGATGTGAGATAGGGATGTGTGACTTCGCCAGGGCTGTTTAACTTATTCATAGACGATTGTTTAAAATATTTAAGAGAGAGTGCGTATGGATATGAACAAAGTAGAGTGGTCTTCAAAATTGACAATCGTATTTCCAGAACAGCAGATATCAAAAAGGGAATGTTTGATGAAAGAGATACTTGATGAGTGGAAAGGAGGCTTTGCCATAAATGGGAAAAAAAATTTAAATCTTAGATATGCTGACGACACTCTTCTGATTGCTAACTTAGCAGAAAAACTTACAGAATTGATACAACGACTCGAGAAAACATCAAAAGAGTATGGTCTAAAAATCAACTATGCCAAATCTAAAGTTTTTATAGTTGATAGATCGGATAAGACAGCAAACAGACCACATCACATTGCCAACTGTGAAGTGGTAGATCAGTTTATTTATCTGGGTGCCCTTATCCACTCTTCCGGCAGCTGCGAGATGGAGATATGCCGTCGAATTGAACTTGGCCGAACAGCAATGAGCCAATTACATAAAATATGGAAAGATTGACATATATCCATCAATACCACAAAATCATTGGTCCACGCTCTAGTGTTCTCCATTTTCTGGTACGCTTCCGAGACAAGGGTTATGAAGGCAGCTGACTGGCATCGGGTCGACGCCTTTGAACTGTGGTCATGGCGAAGAACGCTAAGAAAACCGAGGACGGCACATCTCACCAATGTGTCAGTGCTGAACGAGATTGGACCATCAAACCGTCTCAGTAGCTTGACATCAGCGCAAATACTGAACTTCTTCGGACATATACCTCGTCAGGACAACATCGAGAGACTGATTGTCCAGGGCAAACCACTTGGCAACAGGAAACGCGAACGCTCCTCATCTAGATGGACAGACATTGTATCAAAAGTTACCGAGCGTTCACTAGTGGAAGCCATTAGAACGGCTGCTGACCGTGGGAGATGGCGAGAGACTGTAAGAAAATGTCTAAGTAATAAGACCTGACATTAACTTGTGATCACTCCACGTCGTTCTCGACGTTAGACTAAGAAGATCGTATGGATTAAAAATGAATTATTTGATCGTCAAATACCTTTTTTACGCCGATGATCAAGTCTTATTAGCATCATCTGAGAAGGAGTTGTAGACGATGGTTATTACTATGCATAATGTCTTACAAATCAAAGTGATAGATAAAATGGAGTACCAGCAACCGACGAGTATTTATGAAAGCGCTGGTGAAAGTAAAAGAAGCGAAAGTCTTGTTTAATAGCCGTAGCTTATGAAAAGAAGTGGTCTCTTCCTACAACTACGAAAAAAGGCGTCACTACCTATATGTATGTATAAAATGATGGGTGCCACCAGCAGTTCTTTGAAAGCCACTTCTTTCAGATACTGACATCGAGGCTGCTACTGTACATAATGTACTTACAAATAACAGATAACTCTCTATTACATATTCCAATATATTTTCGAATTGTAATACCTAGTATTTTCAATTTTCACAATTCTAAGTAGTTGTTTTAGACCTGGGTCGATAATTTTTGAAACCAATAAAGATAGTAGTAGAATGAAACCCATTGGAAAAGAAGAGAATATAACAAAATAAAATAAAAAATAATTTACGGGCGATCTGAGGTCGAGAAATAGAAGGGGTGAGTTTTTAAGGGTAAAAAACGGTTTATCTCGATTTTCGGCAAAAATTAAAGACCTATGGAAAAATGTTAAGTAGCAAAGTTATAGGTAATAAAAAGATCTACAACTTTTGTATTTAAACTTTTTCCACGTAACCCTAAAATTGATGTGCAAAATTCAAATAAGTTTTTGGTTTTTTCATTTTTTCTATTACAAAAAAAAAATTTTTCATCAAGTTTGGTAAAAACTTACCTTTTTATGTTTCAAACACACTGTAATTTTTTTTTTAAAATATCTATTTTTTTACCTTATTTTGACTTAATATCGAAGAAGCACCCTAATTTTCAATCGAAAAACGTCAAGATGCCTGCTTTTTTAAAAAAGTCGGTGGGATTTTTGTTCGTTAAAATTTCTACTACATACATACTATATACATTACTGTGGTAATTTTTCTCAGAAAATGCAAAAAATCTATTTTTTATGTCTAATAGTTTTAGGTGCAAATATAATTATTTTAATTCAAAAAATTAGTGTGCTTGGGACATAAAAAGGTAAGTTTTCACCAAATTTCGTTTTTGTAAAAGATAAAAATAAAAAACGAAAAACTTGGTTATTTGAATTTTTTACATAAATTTTAAGGTTTTGTAAAAAAAGTTTACGTACAAATATTGTAGATCTTTTTATTACCTACAACTTTGCTATTAAATTTTTTTTCATAAGTCAGCGGTTCTCAAACTTTTGTTATTCACGCCCCCCTGTTTTAATTTAAAAAATGTTGCGCCCCCCAATCCGTAGACCTAGGAATTTGGACTAAAATAGGCAACATTGTCTCGTCGAGAGCGCCAAAGATGCTGTCGGAAAGTTCGCGGCGTTCGTGCCACGTATTCAAGCTTCCTGATCTTTCTCGAACTGTCTGAACGCGACTATAAATACAGAAGCGCACATACGGTATTCTCAGTCTCTCAGTGAAGGTGTTTTAACACTAAGCAAGCATTATTGTGAAGTGTGAGTGTATAAGTAGATGTAGTATGGATAAATTTTTAAAACGAAAACTTGAGGATGACGGGGCTTGTACATCGACAGGTTCAGGTGGAAATCGTCCGAAATCTAAAACAAGAAAATATGACCCATCATACCTAAATTTGGGCTTTACTAGCCTTGAAGTAGGTGGCGAAGAAAAACCACAATGCGTTATCTGTTTAAAAGTATTGGCTGCAGATAGCATGAAACCAAATACATTACAGAGGCATCTAGAAACGCTGCACAGAGAATATGTCAATAAACCGCGAGATTTTTTTGTGGAGAAACTCAGATTGTTTAAAAAACAAAAATCCAGCTTCCATAGAGTACTGGCAGTAAATGAGAAGGCTCTCTTGGCATCATATAAAGTGGCATACAAAGTAGCTAAATGCAAAAAATCGCACACTATTGCAGAGCAACTTATTTTACCCGCTTGCAAAGACATTGTAGAAATAATGTTTGGTGAAAATTTTACTTCACAACTTAACAATATTCCTCTGTCAAATGATATAATCTGTCGACGAATTAACGATATATCAGTTGATATGCAGCAGCAGCTTGAATCTGAGCTTACTGGAAACTTGTTTGCTATACAACTTGACGAAGCAACTGACTCTAGTAATGATTCCCATTTGATTTGCTACATTAGATTCTGTCAATGTTCTAAAATATGTGAAGATTTATTGTTTTGTAAACAGATTGAAGGAAGAACTAAAGCCACCGAGTTGTTCAAGAATACAAATGATTCTATTACTAAAATGAATTTGCAATGGAAAAATTGTGTTGCGATTTGCACCGATGGAGCTCAAGCCATGTCTGGTAAATATAACAGTTTACAAGCGCTAGTAAAAAAGGAATCCTTAGAAATTATCTGGACGCACTGCATGATACATCGGGAAGCGTTAGCATCAAAATCGCTAAGCCCTGGACTAAACATGATTTTGACAGTAGTTATTGAAGTTGTTAACTTTATAAAAACCAGACCACTAAAAACAAGGATGTTCTCTGTTCTGTGTGAAGATATGGGAGCTGAGCATCAATCTTTGTTGTTTTATTCCTCATCCAGATGGTTGTCACGCGGTAAGACGGTTAAGCGTGTCTTTGAATTAAGAAGGGAAATAGCGATATTTTTAAGCGAGGAAGGTCACAAACATTCAACAGATTTTTTCGACAAATTATTTTTACTGAAGCTTTCTTATTTAGTAGATATTTTTGAAAAACTTAATATACTTAATCTTCAGCTGCAAGGAAAAGACGTAAATATATTTGATTTAAGTCAAAAGATTGATGATTTTTGTAAGAAATTGCAGTTATGGCATAACAAATTGAAAGAAAACAGTTTGGAAATGTTTCCCACATTTTGTGATTTTGTGCAAGATTCCCCATTGGAAGATATTCATAAAGCTGTGATGCTAAAAACCATAGGAAGCCATTTAGAAAACTTAACTGAGAATTTCAAGCGATACTTCTTTGCCGAGAAAGATATCAAGTTGTCAGACTGGAGCTGGGTTTTAAATCCATTCGAAAATAGACCTGTCGGACTATCACTGCAAGAAGAAGAACAACTGATAGATATTTCAACAAATCTCTTACAAAAATCAAACTTTGTTAACAAATCTTTAACAAACTTCTGGACTGAACTTCCGAACGACTACTCCGTTATAAAAGCCAAAGCGCTTAGAATTCTGTTGCCTTTTCCAACGTCCTACCTTTCTGAAACTGGATTTTCTGCACTTGCTGTCGTGAAATCTAAATACAGAAATAAACTTCAAGTAGAAAATGAACTCAGAGTGGCCATCTCTAATATAGAACCAAATTTAGAGAAGTTGTGCGCCTTAAAACAAGCTCATGTTAGCCATTAGTCCTTAGAATGTTTCTTCGTCATCATTAAGTAAGTAAAATTTCAATAAAGATTTTTAAAAATCTATCTTTAGCATTTTATCATTACCATTTTATTTTTAATCTGTACTACGCCCCCCCCCCCAATCATGTAAACGCGCCCCCATTAGAGGGCGCGCCCCACAGTTTGAGAAACGCTGTCATAAGTCATGAATTTTTGCCGGAAATCGAGATAAAACGTTTTTTACCCTTAAAAACTCACCCCCTTCCATTTCCCGACCTCAGATCGCCCGTAAATTATTTTTCCTTTTCATTTTTGTTATATTCTCTTTCTTTTCCAATGGGTTGCATCCTACTATTATTTTTTCAATTTTTACAATTTTCAAAGGCTTCAGCACTGGTCTATTTGTAAAATTGTAAAATTAAATAAACATATTTTTTTTGGGATTGTGCAATAATCTGTTGTTGTAGGAAAAATGAAGCTTATTACTTTTTGGAAAGTAATGTAATATACTATTTTAAAATAGGTACATTAAAGGAGGTTATTAAAAAAATACAAAAAAATTTTAAATTTCTTTTTATTTTATATATTTAATAGAAACTTTATCCGCTCGGCCTTACGGTTTGCATGTCGACTGAATAAGTCCAAGCCGACTTTTTAACTTTAACAAACGTGCACGCAACTTTGCTGGTCAAGTTAGCTGACCGACAACCCACGCGTCCAACAACTACTGTCACACGATTTTTTATTCGGCGATACGGTCAATTTCATTATAATAAGCTCGAGTCGGATACTGAATATATTTTTTTAACTGTGCGAGTATAATAAAATGAATATCTCCAGAAAGAAAATTAGATCAGTTTCAAACAGTGGCGCACTTCTGTACTAATAGATTTTTTTACATTTCGTTCTTTGTAAACTAAGAACTTAAAAATTATACCGAGGTTAACAAGAAATTATTTCTTGCAAAATAATTGCATATAATGGGACATTTTACAAACTTTAGTATATTTACTAACTTCCAACTTTGTTACGGTCAAAGAAATTCGCGTTTAAAAAAGTCTTGACGCCTCCTGACGAATAATTTTGTTTGATAGTTTTTAAGTAATCAAAGAAAAAAATTTGACAAAAAAAATTGTGCCCCAGTTTTCGTTTTTTTAGTAAAACTGCAGAAAAAGGATTGTTATTGACGAATTTCTAAACTTCTAGAATTTGTATGAAGGTAATGAAAGGTATGAACGTATTTTAAAAGACTAATAATTAAACTTTAATTTACATACATACATACATCTAGTCACGCCTTTTTCCCGTAGGGGTAGGCAGAGACCACTTCCTTCCACTTGCTACGGTTCTTACACACATATTTTGCTTCCTCTACTTTCATCAGGGCTCTCATGCATGCTCGTCGGTTGTTGGTACTCCTGACCTGGCCTTTCTTCAAAACAATGTTGATCTGATCGAGATATGTTCGCCGAGGTCGACCTCTACCGACTTGTCCATTCACACTCGCCTTATAAATTTGTTTCGTCAATCCTTCATCCATCCTTTCTACGTGTCCAAACCATCTAACTCATAATTTTTATATAAAATTTTTTTGGATCCCATTATAACTAAACGTTCTCATATTTTATTGAGATGACTTAACAATATAAATATGAATAGTATTATTCTGAATTTTAATGTAAGCAATTTTTAGGGTGCGATTGCAATATTTTCTCGTTTTGTGAAAAAATTATATTTCTTTTAATTTAACTACAAAGTTTACCTAATTGTGAAGTCTCTCGTTAATTTTGTCTGATTAGGGTAGTAGGGAATATTGTTTTATCAGCATCTGAGATCTAACATGCTATGGTTATCGATTTCAGCAAAAGAAAAATATTGTAGCATGCACTTGACTTGACAGGAATGTTTATTTAAATTAAATTTCACAGATATTGTAGTCATTATGTTCATAATTTTTACTTAGTTTAACTTCTAAATACAACACTTAAAAACTATTTATAAATTTTGATGCGTAGTTTTTTGTTACAGCAAATTCATTAACTAGATATCGTGCTTCTAATATAAATTTTAACTTAATTAATAAATCGTTAAGTTTGTACTGCATACATTTTGAAGGGTAGTTTTTCGTTAGCGTAAATTCATTTACTAGATATCTTACCTTCAACATAATTTTTAAATTAATTAATTAATAAAGAAGCCATCTGCTCTTTTTATTTTTTTTTATTTATTTTCGTTCATTATATTGTTCTCTTTAATAAAGGCGTTCAATGTTCATAAAATGTTGATCAAAACAATAATTTTCTTTTAAGTATGTTACGCCTAATTTTTTTTTAGAATTTGTTTAGTTGATCCTAAGATGATTTACTTGAAATATTCCATGAAGATATCTCAAAGGCTATGGAAGAACACAAAACCCGCCTTTCAATGCTAAATAAGGTAGGAAACTATGAAACAACAAAGAGACTAGAATAGGGGACTTTGGATACGGCGAGAGAAATGATAAAGGTACTACCTTAATGAATTATCTAGAGGAAAAACACCTATACGCAATGAACTCGTTTTATAAAAAGAAACCACAATGAAAGTGGACATAACTCAGCCATAATGAAACAACGAAAAACGAAACAGATTACTACTAAGTACTGAAAAATATATCATTAAGGATGCAACAGTCCTGAACAGATTCGCCAGAAGCAGCGACCATAGAGTGGTCAGAACAAAGATATGTATTGATAGCAATTTTAAAATAAAAAAAAACTTAATGGAAACAACGAGCAACTGGACATGACCAAACTACAAAATAAGACTATATATAAAGAGAGACTAAAAGAACAACTAACACAAAACCTGAACAGCAATAATGGAAATATAGATGAAATAAACGATACCCTAACAAAAACCATGATTAAAGTAGGAAAAGAAATCGCACAAAAGGAAAAAAATATTACCTAAACTTTTTAACCAGGCCCTAGAGGATGTTTTTAAAAAATTAGACTGGGAAAAAAAGTGTCACGTGCCTATTTTTTCCTTCTACAAGTTCCATTATTTATTGTCTCTAATGAGTTTCGTATTCCTTGTTGCATACCGTACTGTGTTGTATTTGTATTTTTGGTGTCGTTTTAAATAGCCGTTATCGGGATTTATTTGAGGGAAGCCATTGTTAATTAGCCGGTGCCGCCCCATAATCTAACCAGCCCCAGGAGTAGGCCACAGGAGTAGGCCACAGGAGTAGGCCACAGGAGTACATGTGAATTCGCATACCCAAAGGTTATCAGTGATTTATTTTTAAATATATAACGCCGTGTCTCATTTCGACACCACGAGTAAGTTTTGTTTTAGTTTATGAATATAGTACTTTGTGAATTCGTATATCCAAAGGTTATAAGTGATTTATTTTTAAATATATAACGCAGTGACTCATTCTGACACCACGATTACGTTCTGTTTTAGTTTATTAATATAGTACATTGTTGGAAACTATTTATTGCATTAGGTAATATGCCAAAACTAAACTTGGATTAAAATAACCTTCTCAATAATTCTTTATGTCCAAGTAAAAATATATTTTCTTCCTACTTATTTGTAAATATCCTACAATCTTGATATTTTAAAGGACAACCATTGTAAAGATATTTTTAAATAAACTCGATTGTTTTGGCAGCGAAAATCTTTATGTAAACGGTTAACTAGTGAATTATCAGCCTTTATGTAAATGTTTGAATTAGTGTTATTAATGAGTTAATTTATATATGTCTTACTTTTTTTTTCTGTAACTTGGTAAAGTCTGTTACTCTTACTTCTGTTCTGGTTATTTTATAAAGTTGTAAATTTTAAATTTTTGGTTTGTTTTAGCAAGAAAATTTTACCATAGCTGTTAATTTTGACTATATTTGTTATGATGTTGCTATTGAGCTGTGTACCTTAATTATTTATTGTGTGAGTAAAGTATCCAACATATTTTTGCTATAATTTTATTTATTTGGTTCACCATAATCATAGTTGTTTATCTTGTGGCTCTGCTAGTGCCTATAAGATCTAGGCGTTTCCGGCTTATACCGTCTAAGTCGGTGGCGCGGCTCACTTATATATATTTTTTTTCTTCTACCATCTACGGCTGAGCTCGGGCATAATTTGCCAGTAAAGAAATCGCTAGCAGGGTACTCTTTAGAGAACGAAAAAGACGTGGCAAAAGGTATAAAAATAGGTGAACAACACCTGAACAACCTAAGATACGCGAATGATATCGCCTTGATAACAGATAATAAAGAAGAACTGACGAAAATGCTGGAAAAACTGGACACAGTAGCTAAAATTATAGATCTTAATATGAACTACGTCAAAACTAAAACCATGACAAACACTGATGAAGACATCACAATCAGAATAGGGCAAAAAAATAGAACAAGTCGATGAATACATATATCTGGGACAAATAATTAAATCCAACAAAGAAAACCAAACAGCAGAAATCAAGAGACGAGTTAGATTGGGTTGGGCAGCATTCGGCAGATTGAGCTACATCCTAAAAAATAAAAAATATTCACAATACCTCAAAGCCAAGGTTTATAATCAATGTGTACTCCTTGACCTTACCAATGTATGCCAAACATGGACACTTACACAGAAAAACATGAATAAAATAACAAAAGCACAAAGATCAATGAAAAGACAAATGTTACATGTAAAACTAACAGATAGAAAGAGAAACGAGTGGATAAGAAATAAAACGAAAGTAAGAGATTTTAGAAAAGAGGTAGCAAAATTAAAATTGAAATTCGCCGGTCACAATATCAGACAAAAAGACGACTAATGGAACACATGTATTCTAAACTGGAGACCCTGGGTAACTAAAAGAAGTAGAGAAAGACCCCAATTGAGGTGGGCGGATGACCTGAAGAAGCACTCAGGAACTAGATGGATGAACATGGCGACAAACAGGGAAGAGTGGAAAAGACTGGGGGAGGCCTATGTCCAAAGATGGACCAAAGAAGGATAAATAGATAGATAGAAGATGATTTACATTAAAATATTCACCATTGCGTCAATGATTTATAAGGCAACTGTGTAATTATTTTAAATAAATATTTAAAATTTTTAGAAAAAATGCTTAAAAATTTGTATTTTAAAATTATTACAGAGCGCTTTCGACCAAAGTCATCATCAGTGCAACCTAAAAGTAAGTAATATGGAGTATTGAATATTGAAAATGTTTTTTTATTTATGAACACATCTCTATGCACAGCCAGACGTGCCTTTTTTGACACTTTTTGGCGGTTCATAAAATTATTCAGTGCCCTATTCATTTATTTTCCTGTCAATACCCTTCGCTCAATGTTACTGTCATACTTTCCATCTCTCGTAAACTTTGAACCCAAGTACACAAATTCATTTACTTGTTTCATTCTTTCTCCCTCAATCGAAACTGTACAGTTTGACATGCTTTCTTCTCTTTCAAAAACCATTACTTTCGTTTTGCTTACATTTATTTTTATTGCTTTGATTTTTAGGACATCATGCATAACATTAACCATCGCCAGCAACTCCTCTTCAGATGACGCTAATATGACTTGCTCATCGGCGTAAAGAAGGCATTTGACAATCAAATCATTTATTTTCAATCCATACGCAGCACTCTTTCAAATATTTTAAACAATCGCCCATGGAAAAAATCAAGTACAAAATATAAAGGAATCACAATACTATCAACAAAAAGTGTTTTGCGAAGTTGTCAAAATTTACAAGTTTACACGTTTTACAAAGGTTTAAAAGTTTACAACATTATGTTGATCAAATTTGATCCAAAAAATGTAGTGAGTTGAGTTGTGGAGAATTAACAATAGAATTATTAATTGATATTATTTAATTTAAGCGTCTATGAAGAGGAATGTACGCTCTATTAATAATGAAACGTTCATTTTGCTTTTCCATTGTGGTTTCACAAAATTCCATGTTTTATAGATTTGACTAATGTTTGGCACAAGGTGGTTAATTTGAACTTTTATTATATTAGATTTGTATTGCTTTTTTTTAAGAGTTCAAATTTTTAGTTTATTTTTAAAGCCGTTATGGTAAAAATTAACATATTATTTAAAAAAAAATTATTTGATCATCGTAGTCTCTTTCCTGAGAAGTCAGACGTACACACTGTCGGTAAGAGTTTCATAATGATTAGTAAGGTCGCAAACACATATCGACGAAGGCGGGACAACGTTTTGCATCCAAATTTCTATATTTCACAACTATTTTTCTATATGTGAATAAATATTAACTTTTACTGTTTCTTTACCTCGTTAACTGAGTTTTAATAAATGATTTTTAAAGTATTTTCATCATCTATCTTATAAGAATGAGCCTTGAAATAAACACGAAAAAAACAATATACATGATAGTGACCCGTGAACCTAACACTTTCAGAAACTCCAGTCTAACATACGGAGGCGAGCCAATTGAGCTTGTAGACAAGTTCAAATATCTCGGAACATGGCTTAATGAAGACTGGACATACGATTTAGACATAAAATGTCACATAGAACAAGCTAGAAGTGCGTTTGTGAAATTTAAGAGCGTTCTCACAAACGCAGACTTTGACTTGAACCTCAAAGTGAGATTTATAAAGTGTTACATCTGGTCAGTACTTTTATATGAAATGGAGGGATGGACCTTGAAAGCGACCACAATGAACAAACTAGAAGCCTTTAAAATGTGGATATACCGCAGAGATCTTAAAATTCCATGGACGGTACGAGAAACAAATGAGAACGATTTTAGAAGAAAGACAATCAAGAAAAGAAAAAGAGGTACCTAGGACAAATAATGCGTAACACAAAATACCAATTATTACAGCCTATTATAAAAGGAAGGTACAAAGGTAAGAGAGAAATGGGAAGGGAAAAGATGTCATGGTTACGCAATGTAAGACAATGGACCGGACTGAGAACGATAGATGACCTAATACATACATAAAGAGACCGGAATAAAATAGAAAATAGGGTCGCAAACATTCAGTAATGGATAAGCATAAGAAGAAGAAGAATCTTATTATTTAATAAAGATAAAAAAAGCGTTGGCGTTGGATGTTATTGAGGGATCACAAAAAATGCCAGAAGAAAGACGTTCGATTTTTTCACTTCATGTATTTTTCAATAAGAACCTAATAATTAGAGAAATATTTCTAAAATATTAGTACGAATTAGCTACGTAATAAAAAAATCAAAAAATAAACGTCGTAAATTTCCTAAAAACAAGCTATAAAAATAAAATTAAGAGCTCAAATGACGTTTATAGTACATTGTAAATTAAGTGGGGCTGTAAATACCTGTTTTAGCACACTTCCATAAATAAAAGAGTGTTTATTTTTTGGTGATTTATTTTAAAAAATTAAAAAAGTATTAAACAAAAATTTACAACTGGCAATAAATTGACATAGACAGATGTCGATGAGGCGCGCTTATTACGTTAGAATGCAATAAAAAAATAAAACCGAGTTAAATGTTTGCAGAATAAATAAACAGGTGTATATTTTTAAGAAATACGCAAAAATGCAATAAATTCATAAAACTGTAAAATATATCGTTTATCTGTATGTTTTTACTACATTATCTTTATTATTTAGGGATAAAGCTCACCAAATTATTTAAACAAATAGGTATGAATAAAGCCATTCTATCCTAACTTACACAAGGCTTCTTAGAAACGACAGGAACAACGAACAAACGACATGGATTATCTATTTGATATTTACAAAAATTTACATTATCACACTGTCGGCATTAATGCAAGATAGTTGTAAATAAAAATATATATATGTTTTAAAAATATTTTATCCAAAAAAAAAACAAATTACCTATCTCTTTTTTTTGAGTAATCCTTCTTTTGCATATACTTTTTTACTTATTAACCAATCTTTTTACCGAGACAGCTTTCTGGACACTCCGCAATGAACAAAAGTTCAGAGAGGCATCCATTCTTTGCGACAGCCAGGCTGCTATCAAATCACTGAACTCAGGCTACTCGACCTCTAGGGCAGCGGTGCAACGCCGAACCGCCCTGAATGAGCTAGCAGCTAAGTTAAGAGTTCACATTGTCTGGTTATCCGGACACAGGGACATACCAGTCAACTGTAAGGAGAATGAGCTAGCAAGAGAGGAAATCACCCTCCTAGCTGTATCTGTCTCAACTCAGCAAGGAGTAGTAATTCAAAAAGCCAACTTGGGGTGGCAAAATGAACCCACATGCACATCATTGAAACAGATTTGGCCTAAACTAGATCTACGTCGAACTAATGATGTTTTAACTCTATCCAGGGATTCCATTGGAAATGCGATCGCGGCCATAACAGGACACTGGGCAGGTGGATCCCATGCACGGCGCATGGAAATCGCAGAGCAACGACACGACTTCTGTGGAAGCTGTCACGATGAGGAAGAGGAGAAAACAATGTTACATCTTCTCGGCCACTGCCCTGCCATAAGCAAAAAACGACTCTCTATATTAGGGCAACCGAACTTTGATAACTTATCTGATCTCAGCTCAGTTAGCATTAAAGACTTTTTTTTAAAAGTTTCAACTGGTTCTCACGGTAGAGGGGGAAGGCACCGCCGTCCATCACGGTATCATAACGGGCCAAAAGGCCTAAGTGGGTTCCATCCGAACCACCGTTTTAAGCTAATCTTACCCAACCAATATTTTAACCCTTCTTGCTTACCCATTTATTGTTAAAAATGGTTCGTTTGATCTTGAATGATAACTGCCATTGTACATACCTATTACAGAATGAGGATGCTGCGTTGTTACGTGTTTTCCGCGCTTTTGTACGGAGTGGAGGCATGGACTCTCAAGAAGAATCACACAGACAAACTAAAAGCCTTCGAGATGTGGTGCTACCGTAGAATGTGGCGTATTCCCTGGACAGAAAAGATCTCTAATATGGAAGTTCTAATTCGGATGAATAAGGAATGTGAAGTCATTAACACCATAAAAAAAAAAAGCTTCAATATCTAGGTCATATACTAAGAGGACCCAAATACGCACTTCTCCAGGTGATAGTTCAGGGTAAGATTGGTGGAAGGAGGAATATTGGAAGACGCCGTGTGTCTTGGCTTAAAAACCTAAGGGACTGGTTTAATTGTAGCAATGTTGAACTATTCCGAGCTGCAGTCAATAAGGTTCGGATAGCTGTGATGATAGCAAACCTCCGATAGGAGATGCACTATAAGAAGATTACAGAATTGGTCACTAAGCAATTTATCATTTGCCTAAAAATTAAGTCATTTCCTCATGGTAATGTATTGTAGGAAAAAATTCTAACAAGTCTCGAAAAAAAAATCTTTTATCTTCTACAATACAACAAGGACCTTTTCCAGTAGGAATTTTAAGCCATTAGATAAACCCATCGATAAACCCTCTTTAAACGCATAAAGGTGCTTTTGTTGCCAGTTTATCTTGCCATACTTTCGTTACAAAATATCCTTTAATTATTAATAATTTATCCAAATAAAACATATTTTGTCTTCTTATCTCAGCTCTTTAATTTTTCCTAAATATTACCTGCTCCAACAAATGGTTTCTTCTTTCTCTATAACCGCAGATTTTTTATCGTGCTTCGGTCAATCTAATTCTAATTCGTGTAAAATTTTTCAAGTTTTTCTCTTTTTATGTTGGGCAAAGTAAATAAAATAAGCATTTTACTTCGTATTACCTGTTTTACTGTACCGTCTATTTTCATAGGTTTTTTCCCTGATGTCGTTTTAGGTGCTATTCCATCACTTTCATAAGTCGTTTCTTTAAAGATCAATAAACGTTTGCTTTTCCAACTTCACTATATTTTTCAAATTCACTGTTAAATGACACTTTAATATCACACGAGTAAAATTATACGTCGGTGCCATTTTTATTGCACAATTTCACTTGTTTAATAATGGTTTTTATTGCCTATTAGTAAGTACTATATTAACAATTTTGTGTTTGAATCAGAAAACTATATAGGTATTTAGACAGAAATGTAAATTTTAAACATTGTTTAAGGACTTATTTCCTAAGTAATGTCTTAACTAAAATAATTCACATTCTGAATAGCATTTTTAGCCGCTTAAGTAGGTACCTACGTCTTAATGATCAATATCCTATCATTACAGTAAAGATCTGTCTGTCGCAAAGTATGGACATCTCGCTATGCAAGCCTTACTTAGTATTGTTACTATAACATTTTAAATGAAAATCCAAGTTTTTTGTAGATTTTTTGTGAGTAAAGTTCGTATCACCGAGTTCGTATCAGTTAAATAAAGTTTTCTTAACTTTAAAATTAAACATTTATTAATTTTAAATCAAATTTAAGAAAGTTTTAATGCGACCGCGTTGGTCAAAAGAAAACTGAAGCAAAAATTCTCAAAAAATAAAAAATTATATGACTAAGTAAAAATACTGTTTTCAGCTTACATGAACATTCCAGACCATAGGAAAATTATAAACGTAAAAACAATTTAAGTAAGTGAATTTAATAAAAATTTGTTTTACGTAGTCTCAGTTAAATATTTAATCGTAACAACGTTGCTTCACGCGTATATCCGTGTAATTCAGAGGTTCCCAATCTTTTTCGCGACGCCCTTGATATAGCAGATTTTTTTCTAAATGTTAACTTTCTTGAAAAATCGAAAACTTTCTTTTTCAAAAGCGATCACCGACTTTTTAATTAAATATTTCGTGGCGCACTTATGACGGCTTCTCGGCGCACCAGAGAGCCGTATCGCACACTTTGGGAATCACTGGTGTAATTCATTTATCTGCCAAAAATGAGGTTCTGGGTGTCAGTGTCATCCATAGACATAGGAGACTAGACTGCGGGTCAAGAGGAGAGAGATGGCACCCGATGAGAAAATGACAGTCGCTCGAGACGTTCTGTCTAACGGGCGGGACTTCGCCCGAGTCTCGAACTCGACGTCCATACTCAGCTCGCCGCGTAAACCCAGCCCATTAAACAGAGCGCGAAACAACCTCTCGAGCGACTGTCTCCTATGTCCATGGTGTCATCTCTCTCCACAAAGCCTAACATAACCAAACATTTCAGTCGTGATGAAGCGATTTTTTTAAACAATCTATACTTTTTTCCGGTATTTGCAGTAAAATATATGTTGTTCTTTTTACACTAACCTACTTTTGTGCCAAATTTCAAAGATTTTGCATTACTCCTTCGTACATTTTGGTTGCTGAATATCCCGAAAGTGCTCATTTTATTGCTCGTATGCAAAATTTGCAATTTTTGATAAACGATATCTTAAAAACTGTATGGTCAAACTATCTTAAATTTCGCATTCAATACATTTGTTATTTTTTCACATAAATTCATTTAATTTGCATTACTTTTCATTTGTGTTAAAACTACCTTAATTTTTATTTTAATTATTATTTTTTTTTGATACCATACGGAGAAAAAACATTTATTAAGACCAAAATACTAATAAAATGATTAGCAGAGAAAAAAATTAGCACGGTGATATCCTGCTGTAAGAAGAAAAAATGGAATAACTGTAGGTAGGTACCATTTACTAAATAAAAATTAGGTGTAGTATACTCATATTTACTTTTCTGCGAGAGGCTCAAGTTCCTGGAAGGGGCATTCTTAAAACACTTCGATGTAAGGAACTTAGCTCCCAGGAAACTGATAAACTTTTTACGAAGTCTCGGAATCCCGGGCCTCGAATAGATTAAGGGTTGTGCACAAAAGACCTAATAGGTCGAGGTGCTTGAGAGGCTGCTTAGCCTTTACGACCCCTCCTACAATCTACAATATTCATGTTTAGAATTCTTATTTGTAGAAACTTTTTTTAGGGATACATTGGGGTATATATCATGTGAAGCCTAATTAAATATAAATTTATGTAAATTAGAAATAACTAAGATTATATACTGGTTACGTATTTATTATTCCCACACAAAGTCATTAATGTCATATCAACTATTTTTTGACAATGATTTATGGGTTTGTCCATTTGATCTGGTCAACATTTTAGCAGGGGAAGAATAAATAACGTCCCCGCTGTATCTATTTAGCTGGACCCTACGTAGTATTGATATTGATATTTTATTTTTTTGAACTGTATCTAATACTGTAAAAACACACACTAAGTTGACGACATGTACCTACTTACACACCGTTGCTGAATATTATTATTTTACTGGAAGAAAATAGAATTTATTTTAAAACAAAAACTACTACTACACTTTTCTAATCTTTTATGAATCATCTATCGTAAACCACAAAATTAGTAATACGTACCTAAAACTTTGTTGTGGATAAAATTTTTAAAAAATTATAAGATTTATAAGATTTAATAGAAAAAAAAATTAATATTTTAATTTAAGCTTATCTCTCCTCGGTCCCATTACCCTCACAAGGGTTTGATGGCACTATGCTTCTACCATTTTTACAGCAATTTTCACTCCTCTCTGCTCTGGGCTAGTTATGTGGCCTCGAGCTGAGAATGTCCAGTCAAGCTTGTGATTCCGTCTACGCATCGGGTTGAAGATCTTCCTCGTGACCTTCAACCGTCGACTTTGCCATGAACCACCAGCTTTTCTAAAGCATCCGGTCTTCTGGAGACGTGCCCGAAATAAAGCACTTAGTTCCGGTTTATTCTCTTGGACAGTCTTTCCTCGATTTTCACTTCTTCTAGGATTAATACATTGGTGCGGTGCTGCATCCATGATATTAGGAGCATTCGTTGGTAAACCCACATTTCAAATGCATCTATTTTCTTTTTATCCGTTTGTCTGATCTACCAGGTTTTCAGCCGCGTATAATGCAATTGGAAAAATTAAAGTAAAGACCAGCCTGATTTTCGTATCTTTACTAATTGACGTGTCCTTCCATACGCGTGTCAGTTTAGTTGTGGCCGTTTTTGCTATTGCTAGCCGTCACCTCCTGTGTTGGTGATGAGGAAGCCAAGATAAATAAATTTATCTAGTACTTCGAAACCAGCTACCTGTAGGAGAAGCGGAGAGTTGTTCGTTTTCCGATCTACTATCATTACTTTGGTTTTACTGATGTTTAGTTTAAACTCTTTACTTATATTTCCCAGCCTTGACATGATCATTTCCAGCTCGAGTTGCTCTGCCGCCAATATGAAAGTATCATCGGCATATCTCAGATTACTTATGCGCCGTTCTCCCACTGCAATCTCCCCATATCATGCATCGAGTACTTTGTACAAGACGTACTCACTTCTTATTTTGGTGCCATATCAGGTCCTCCTGATGTTGGCAATCACAATGACGAGCTGTGCTCTGTCTTCGGCGATTCTAAAGATTCAAATTCTGGTCCACTCTTTAAGATTCCTTAACCACGAGGCTTGTCTTCTACCGACTCCTCTACGGCCTTCTAATGCTTCAAGACGATTAATGGTTACTGCTTTTAAGGTTCAAATCTCTGCCCTATACAACAGTATAGACCATATGTAGCACTTGATCATTCTCTGGCAGAGCTTTAAATTTAGATTATTATTGCAGAAGAGCGATCTCACTTTTTGAAAGGTTGCGCGAGCTGACTCGATTCTGCACTTGACTTCTTTATCCGGGTCGAGATGCTCTGTAATATAACAACCAAGATATTTAAAACATGAAACCCTTTCAATGTTTTGACCATTCATTTGCAGTGGAGCATCATTATACGGCTGACGGCTGAAAACCATAAACTTAGTTTTAGTGACATTCTATATATATATATATATATATATATATATATATGTAAAAATTTATAGAAAACTGTAGTGTTAGTACAGTCAACTAAAAGGTATTTTTGACAGCGTAAATAGATGCCAAAATGTGTAACTGATTGTTTAAAAACCAGCTTACTTTCGCTGTATAATACCTATTTTTATATAGGTATATGTGTGGGTCGATTGTACATCAGATAACAACTACTCCCCTGACTATGTGTCGCGACAGGTATTGAATTACATCCAATGTATAATCGTGTATAACACCCCATCTTTGGAAGCAAGATATACAGATGCTTGTTAAATAAGACAAATGTACAATCGACCCACACATATACCTATATAAAAATAGGTATTATACAGCGAAAGTAAGCTGGTTTTTAAACAATCAGTTACACATTTTTGCATATATATATATATATATATATATATATATATATATATATATATATATGTTAAATAGGATTGGTGACAGGATACACCCTTGTCTAACCCCTGCTCTAACGTCAAATTTGTTTGTTTGTTTGTTTGATCTATTCTGACCCTTGCTGTGCTCATAGAGGTTCCGTATCAGTTGTATTAGGTAGCCTGGTGTGCCCATTTCTACCAGAGGGCATCCCACTTGATGGAGTCGAACGCTTTGGAGTAGTCGACAAAGCACATAAACAATGTGCGTTATATTCGCGTGCTTTTTCGGTAATCTGGCGAATATTCAGTATTTGTTCGATGGTACCTTTTCCTGGGACAAATCCTCTCTGTTCGTCCGATATTTGGGGATGAAGAAAGGGTTTCAGTCTTTCGTTTATTATGATGAGCATAATTTTACTGGCGTGTAATAATAATGCAACTGTTCCAAAGTGATTGCATTCTGTAGGATCCCAATTTTTGATTTTAATTTACTATTTTTAAAAGAATAATCTATCATACAGCGTGAATAACCTTTGAGTGATGATGTCAGCACCTGTTATTTTTTTCAATTTGCGGATTTCCGATGAGCTGATTTCAAACATGTATCGTAAGTTGATTAAATTTGATACAGGGTGGACAAAAATGCAAAAGTTGTTTATTATCAGGGCCGTATGCAGCCAGACTGCCAGACGGGACCCCCCCTCCCCCGAAATTCAGCGAATCCTAAAATTTTCTTATAGATGTGAATCATGTTTTAAAAATATGTCTATCGATAGGCCATATTTTTTAAGACAACGCTATGCCTGTGAGACATAATATCTCTATTAGCACATTTGAATAGGAGATTTTCTTCTGATCTAGATCGATTATCTCGATTTCGATCATCAAAAATTGCGACATGATAGCATACTATCTTTTGTAGAACTCTTCCAAATCATCCACATGGGATTAGAAGAAATTTCAGAAATATCTTGGACCATTTCAAAAACTGCGACCTGCTTACTTGCAGCAGTTCTAAAAAGCGAGTTTCCCGTCAGTCTCTTGGTTTGTAATAGACCTTTCAGCTTCACGCTTCCTTTGTCAGTTCAAATGCAAGAAAAGTCATGTGATTTAGCATCAGCAGTAGAGCATGTTCACGAAATCGTGTATATGCTTCAAGAAGAACGAAAAACTGCAGTATCGTTCAGCAAAATTTTCATAGCAGCTGAAAAACTTGTAAACGACACATTCGACATAGAGCTGAAAGTTCTGAGACTCGCGTTGAAGCAAACGATCGGGACTCGAAAAAGATGTCGCGGTTTTACAAGTATTGGATTTTTGTGTCACGAGCAGATTTCCAACAATCAAATATCTCAGTTTTGGCATCTCTTCCGGTCACAACGGCAAGTGTGGAAAGGTCATTTTCCACACTGAAAAGAATCAAGACTTACGTAACTCAACAGGCAATGAAAGACTCAGTTCACTCACCGTACTGTCAATTCATGGAAACTTAGGTATCGATCCGAATGAGGTTTTCGAGATTATGGCAGCAAAGAAATCGCAAAAGTTAAAATTTTAAATTTTTTCTACTGGAAATGACGCTTTTGTTTGACAATTGAAATGTATGTGCGTGACTGATCATTAAAATTATAGTGACAATATTGATAACCATAAAGCAGTTTTTCACTAATGAGTTTAACTTTGATAACAAATATCAATGCAAGACACCCATCAACCATTTCCGCCCCCTTCACCCCAAAAAAATTTATAACTACGTTTTGGGACCCTCCCAAACCAAATTTCTGGCTACGGGCCTGTTTATTACGATATATTATTTACAAAATAATTGATAAAAATTAAACGTACACTCTAACAAAAACAAACCAGGGAAAAAATTTTAGTAAATGTTTTGTAGCGGAATGTGGAGGTGCGCGGTCAAATCAGGAATTAATGTATTTTGCATAAAATCCAGGTAGAAATCTTCTGTTAAAATCAACAAATATGGACCAATAATTGTATTTCTCACAATACCAACCCATGCGTTAATTTTTTTGTGGTCTTTGCGTATGGCATTCTTCCATCCAATTTGGATTTTTATCAGACCAATATCACGTATTTTGCCGGTTGACATACCCGTTCAAATAAAACGTTGCCCCATCCGAAAATAAAACGTTGCCCCATCCGAAAATAAAACGTTATCGATGAAATTGTTTTTTATTGTTTTGATTTATCATGTACTCGCAAAATTCAGTCCTGCGATCACAGTCATCTTCAACCTACTCATGGATGAGACGTATTTTATAAGGATGGTATTTTGCCTTTTTAAAAATATTTGATACTAAAGACTTTTCAATATTCGAATCCCTAGATAATCCCTGCACTGTACAGTGTGGATCATCTATTACCGACAAAATTACAGCTTGTTGAATATTTGCATTAAGTGTAGGTCTACCTTGCTTCGGTACATCCCAAACGTGTCTTAATTCTCTGTATCTCTTTCTATTCTGCTTTCCGTACATTGAGAGATACGTTCACGATCTGGGCGCATTTCATGAAATAATGTGCATACCTCTTGTTGAGTCCGCATCCTATCGCCAACACCAATTTTCATTATATTTTAATTCTCTCACTTTCAGTTAAATGCATTTAAGTAAAACAGTTTGTTAAACACGATATGATAAATAAGATTAACAATACATGATTATACTTGGATATTTATAACGGTTTTTAACGTCAAATTAAAAAAGAAATACTTTTAAACTTATTTTGGTTAGTCGAGCGGCTAGGATTAGTGCATAGATACCTACAATGTTAAAATAACAAAAACTTTTGCATTTTTGTCCACCTTGTACCAATTTAAATCAACTTTACTACATTTTTGTAATCAACCTAGCAAGAGAAATCTGCAAATTGGAAAAAAGGGGGGTGTTTCATTTAAAAAAACTGGTGCACTCAACGGTTATTGATCCTATATGATTATTGTTTTAAAAAATAGTAAATTAAATTAAAAAACGACCTGTAATTATTGATAATAATTAAAAGAATTATCTCTAAAATTATTTGAATTAGTCAAGATTACATTCTATAAATAACTATTTTTTTATATATAATTCAAATATCTAGTATTTGATCGTATTATTTAATAAATAGTAGTTTTCTTTTTTTGTCTGATTTAAATTTTCTAAAAAATCGTTCATCCCTTTAAGCGACGATGCTAAAAACCGTTCCAAGTTTATTTATAGATGCATGTCATAATATTGATTCGAATTGAAATGATGTTTTGTTGTGATTATTTGTTCCTGGACATTGTTTGCTATTGTAAATAAGATAAAATTCTGACATATGTAAGCAAATAAAAACATGGGCGATAAGGGAACTGCGTCTGTTAACACATTTGATAAATTCTTGTGAAGTGATTTAGATGTATGTTTTACGTGATGTCAGCGGATCTAAAAATACAAAACAAGAAAGTGTCTAGCAACAACAGATACAAACTAGCTTTGTTTATTTTTTTTTAAATAAAAAACGTTTAGATAAACAAGAATTTTTTTTTACTGAAAATAGTCGCAAAAAAGGTAGACCTATCGTGTGGGCCACGAACGGCCCGCACTGCGACTATAAGAAGGGGGAGGGATTATAGAAAGGAGATGATTGTGGACCAAACTTCTCAATAGTGTTTGTCCAGAGCTGAGTGACATTATATAAACTTATTATATATTAATTATATATATATTATATATTAATTATATAAACTTCTATATTCGTTAGGTAAAAGCTAAGAATACGTGGTCTTATGATTGGTTCTGTTTATGCCTGAGTAGAAAACTTAAAAAGTTAGTATTAGAAATGGTTCTGTAGATTATCTTTCGAAGCGTAAAAATCAGTACGGGTGCTCCGCGGGTAAGCGACTTGGGTCACTATCATTCCTCGTTTATATCAATGACATTAATTGTGTCCTAAACGAACCATCAACATTTCTTACAAAATATGCTATCCTGTTATCGGATAAACACTAAACCAATCTAACGAAAAAAACGGCTGAAACATCTATAGATATTGCTAAATAGTTTTGAGTAAATTTGTTATTGTTGAATTTTCGGAAAATTATTTGTGTACCACTACAAATGTCTATTTTTGCGAAATTTGTATAGACAGCATTGATATTGAATTTAGTAAGAAAGTGAATTTTTTAGGTGTCGCAATAGATCATCACTTAACTTAGGCGGAACATGTACAAGGGCTCTGTGTAAGATTAATCAAAATATGTTTTAGCTTGAAAGAACTAAAAAAGGTAGTAGACACTCTGCCCATTGACAGTTTTATACGGTTTTGTCCTATGGATGATATTAAGGTTAGGTTAGGTTACTATACCTAGATCAGCGGTTCTCAAACTTTTGTTATTCACGCCCCCCTGTTTTAATTTAAAAAATGTTGCGCCCCCCAATCCGTAGACCTAGGAATTTGGACTAAAATAGGCAACATTGTCTCGTCGAGAGCGCCAAAGATGCTGTCGGAAAGTTCGCGGCGTTCGTGCCACGTATTCAAGCTTCCTGATCTTTCTCGAACTGTCTGAACGCGACTATAAATACAGAAGCGCACATACGGTATTCTCAGTCTCTCAGTGAAGGTGTTTTAACACTAAGCAAGCATTATTGTGAAGTGTGAGTGTATAAGTAGATGTAGTATGGATAAATTTTTAAAACGAAAACTTGAGGATGACGGGGCTTGTACATCGACAGGTTCAGGTGGAAATCGTCCGAAATCTAAAACAAGAAAATATGACCCATCATGCCTAAATTTGGGCTTTACTAGCCTTGAAGTAGGTGGCGAAGAAAAACCACAATGCGTTATCTGTTTAAAAGTATTGGCTGCAGATAGCATGAAACCAAATACATTACAGAGGCATCTAGAAACGCTGCACAGAGAATATGTCAATAAACCGCGAGATTTTTTTGTGGAGAAACTCAGATTGTTTAAAAAACAAAAATCCAGCTTCCATAGAGTACTGGCAGTAAATGAGAAGGCTCTCTTGGCATCATATAAAGTGGCATACAAAGTAGCTAAATGCAAAAAACCGCACACTATTGCAGAGCAACTTATTTTACCCGCTTGCAAAGACATTGTAGAAATAATGTTTGGTGAAAATTTTACTTCACAACTTAACAATATTCCTCTGTCAAATGATATAATCTGTCGACGAATTAACGATATATCAGTTGATATGCAGCAGCAGCTTGAATCTGAGCTTACTGGAAACTTGTTTGCTATACAACTTGACGAAGCAACTGACTCTAGTAATGATTCCCTTTGATTTGCTACATTAGATTCTGTCAATGTTCTAAAATATGTGAAGATTTATTGTTTTGTAAACAGATTGAAGGAAGAACTACAGCCACCGAGTTGTTCAAGATTACAAATGATTCTATTACTAAAATGAATTTGCAATGGAAAAATTGTGTTGCAAATTGCACCGATGGAGCTCAAGCCATGTCTGGTAAATACAACAGTTTACAAGCGCTAGTAAAAAAGGAATCCTCAGAAATTATCTGGACGCACTGCATGATACATCGGGAAGCGTTAGCATCAAAATCTAAGCTAAGCCCTGGACTAAACATGATTTTGACAGTAGTTATTGAAGTTGTTAACTTTATAAAAACCAGACTACTAAAAACAAGGATGTTCTCTGTTCTGTGTGAAGATATGGGAGCTGAGCATCAATCTTTGTTGTTTTATTCCTCATCCAGATGGTTGTCACGCGGTAAGACGGTTAAGCGTGTCTTTGAATTAAGAAGGGAAATAGCGATATTTTTAAGCGAGGAAGGTCACAAGCATTCAACAGATTTTTTCGACAAATTATTTTTACTGAAGCTTTTTTATTTAGTAGATATTTTTGAAAAACTTAATATACTTAATCTTCAGCTGCAAGGAAAAGACGTAAATATATTTGATTTAAGTCCAAAGATTGATGCTTTTTGTAAGAAATTGCAGTTATGGCATAACAAATTGAAAGAAAACAGTTTGGAAATGTTTCCCACATTTTGCGATTTTGTGCAAGATTCCCCATTGGAAGATATTTATAAAGCTGTGATGCTAAAAACCATAGGAAGCCATTTAGAAAACTTAACTGAGAATTTCAAGCGATACTTCTTTGCAGAGAAAGATATCAAGTTGTCAGACTTGAGCTGGGTTTTAAATCCATTCGAAAATAGACCTGTCGGACTATCACTGCAAGAAGAAGAACAACTGATAGATATTTCAACAAATCCCTTACAAAAATCAAACTTTGTTAACAAATCTTTAACAAACTTCTGGACGGAACTTCCGAACGACTACTCCGTTATAAAAGCCAAAGCGCTTAGAATTCTGTTGCCTTTTTCAACGTCCTATCTTTGTGAAACTGGATTTTCTGCACTTGCTGTCGTGAAATCTAAATACAGAAATAAACTTCAAGTAGAAAATGAACTCAGAGTGGCCATCTCTAATATAGAACCAAATTTAGAGAAGTTGTGCGCCTTAAAACAAGCTCATGTTAGCCATTAGTCCTTAGAATGTTTCTTCGTCATCATTAAGTAAGTAAAATTTCAATAAAGATTTTTAAAAATCTATCTGTAGCATTTTATCATTACCATTTTATTTTTAATCTGTACTGCGCCCCCCCCCCCAATCATGTAAACGCGCCCCCATTAGGGGGCGCGCCCCAAAGTTTGAGAAACGCTGACTTAGATGATGTTTTTATCATCCAAAAGCGAGCTGTACATATTATGGTACCTTAATCTTAAACTTGATAAATCATACGTATATTGTAACGTCTAGTCCGTTTTACTGTACGGATGCAAAGTCTGGACCCTAAAGGCCGGCACACTAGTGCGACTAGAAGCATTCGAGATGCGGGTGTACAAAAGGCTCTTAAAAATACCCTGGATAGACCACATCAGTAATGAAGAAGTCCTGAGAAGAATAGATAAGGACAGATAATTAATAGCTACCATAAAGAAGAGGAAAACCGCGTGCTTAGGAGTGCTGTAAATCGGAGTGATCGAAAAAATCGAATAAATAATAATGAAAGGCAAAGTAGGGGGGCAGACGAGGTATAGGACGGCGCCAACATTCCTGGTTAAAACATATAAGAGATTGGACCGGAATAGATTCACACTCCTTATTCCGAGCTGCTCAAGACCGTCTCCATTTCGCCTAGTTTGTTGCCAACCTTCACTAAGGTGAAGATGGAACCGAAAGAGGAAGAACCAAATATTAGTAGTCCGTACTTAATAGTCTGATAGTCCGTATTATTTCTGATATTTTGATAGAACCTGATAGCAGATAAATTTAAAATCAATCAAAACTTAAAACTTTCAAAAGACAAAGATTTACTTGGAGTATTTCTGCCATCTTTTACATCTGCAATCAGTAGAAGGGAACTTGGCTTGCTAGCGTCTCAGGTTGGAAAGACCGACATTTTTAAAAATATATAGGAAATTTCACATGGTACAATTCCGAAAGAGATGGTGTTGAGTATTTGTATGTTTTTTCACCAATGTACTTTGCAGTTTAATGAGTATTTTTATGGATGCAACGGCAAAATTTCCTACCGCAATGCATTGGAAATACCCATCAGATGAGCATTTTGAAAATGAAGTGGGCACAATTTACTTTGAATGAATACCTATAAGGTAGAATGTCAATTAAACTTAATAATTGATAGTTATGGAAAGACTGTGAGAGCATGTGGGGTGAGGTCGAAGGATTTGTAGCAGGAGAAAACTTTAATACCTACTTCATCAGGACAATGCACTTGCCCACAATGCCTTTAATGTAAACCATTTTTTAGCCGAAAAACAAACCCTTGACCATCCTTCATATTCACCTGATTAAGCTCCCTATGACTTCTTTTTGATCCCAAAAATAAAGAAATCTTTGAAAGGAACCCAGAAGTTCTTAGTCCTCAGAAGTTAAAGAAAAAACAACGCGGTTATTAAACAGCCTAACGTATGAATAATGGTAGAAACGCTTGCAAAAGAGAGTAGATGGACAGAAAGAGTGTATTCAATAGTTGTGAATAAATCGACCGACATATTGTTTGACTCATAACAAATCAGCGACGATAAAATATTTTCAGTTAATAACTGATTAAAAAATAATTTACAATGCCATTTAATTTATGGTTTGATAAAATCGAAATAAAAATATCATTTTCAATTTACAAGTTCTTAAAAAGCAATTTACAATGTTGTTAACCGATTTTGTTTCGATAACGATTAAGAAATTATTTTATAGGGATTACAGGTTTACTTTTTCTGACGTCTAAATTTATTTGCCTGGTTTTTTATTTACACTGAATAAGCATTAACAGAAAAAAATTAACAAATAAACTTTTTTTTTGCAAATTATTTGTTATATAATATTTAAATAAAAATAGTTAATAGAAAACCTTAAAAGTGCAAGGGTTTGTTACTTTTTTAGTATTTGTTGCCAGGTAGTACAATTTGGTTAAAATTGCTTCAGGCTTTCCAGAGTAATGCTGTAACATACACACACATATATACACTCTTACAATTACGTAAATGAAGGAACAATTCATAATTGATAAATTGTTAAAATCGTTGATGAAAGTCAAGTTATTTACTTTAATGAAATTTTAACAATATCAAAGTATTTTTTTCAGAATTAAAAAAGACTTTCACGTCATTAGATAAAAAGGCATTTTAAATGTATTATCATCACGCTAAAACTAAGAAAGCAATTATAAAATATTACTTTTTCTATAATACTGTGATAAAAATGTATAGTTTTGGTAGAAGGTTTGAGAATTGATAAATCTGAGAACTTGTGTAGTTTTGGGCTTACTCAATTTAGATCGCTATTTATGAAGATGACAATTACGTCAATTGAACTTTGCGATGCTCCAGCCACTTTTAAAAGACTTATGAAAACTCTTATAGGAGGTCTTACTTGAAATATATGTTTGGTTTACCTTGATGATATTATTGTGATGGGAAAAGATTTCGGTGTTCATTTAAAGAACTAAGTGTTACATATGGCTGAACTCGTATTGAAGAGGAGATTCCAATAATGACTGAATATACAGGGTGATGTATTTAAAAAACCAGTGACTAACAATATCAGAGAAACGGCAAATCTGACAACATTGTTAATGTAAAATCTGGAATTTCCGTATCTCAAAAAAGGCTTATTTTAAATTTTGTACAACTCGGACCAGCAATTTACGAGATAATTGTCCGTTTCCAGACTTTTCGTCCACAATGTATCAAGTAATATCTATTGTGAAAAATAAATTTAACGCATTTATAGATGTATAAAGCAGGTAAGGTAAAGAATTTAAGTGATTTAAAATGGCATTTACAGGATTCTTTGAAAGGCAAATTATGCAGTATTCTTATGGCTCTTTCTTGGATTGTAAAAATGTTATTGGCGCTGCTTGTGCTACCCCATAAAATAAATATTACCATACTTGCTATCGAGTAGAAGTTTTTAAAGTAAAAAGTTCTAGCAATTTATTTATTTGCGTTCTTGTTAGGAATTCTTAGCCCATAACATTGTGTGGCTTAGTTTCTTGATTAGATAGTCAATGCGGTTTGAAAATTTCAACGTATCATCAATCAGGTCAGGGATTGATTTATTTTGAAGGGAACAGCAATCGTTTTGTTCCTTGTTTAAGATGAGTCTGGTGATCTCGAACCATTTCTCAGGTTTATCCATTATTCGACATCCAATTTTTGTTATATCTGGGAAAGTTGCTGGTTTAAGCAGTAATGTACTATCATTAGCATAATTTATTACAGTTGCATTGTGTTCAGCAAGCATAGAAAAATCATTGAAATAGATAATGAAAAGAAGTGGACCCAAAACACTTCCTTGGGGTACATCCAAAGTTTTCGATTTCATCTTCTGTCCTGGTTTTTGATCTGAAGTGCTTGTGTTCGCCGATTAATAAAAGATTCAAACCAGTTTACTTTAATCTCTCGGGTTGGAGTTTCATTAAAAGGATATAGAAATCAAAGCAGTTAAAAGTCCTAGAGAAGTCTAGAAAAATATCGCAAAATATATTACTATTATCTAGGCTTTTATTTACAGCGTAGCCAACCGAAAACGAAACAGAGCCATTTGTAGAAACCTCGTCAACATTTCAGAAAAACGCTCAGATCCGTCGATTTTTGACTCCACCACTTTCAACCCCAAGCGAAGGTAAAAATTACTCCAAAATATTTAAATGGTATTGGAGGTCGAATAAGATGTATTTTGAAAGATCTGATAATTCTCTTTACAATAGTCTTTAAATTTTACATTTCCTCCCAATACTTTAAAAAAAATTACATGTTAACATTCCAATTATTTTAGTTACTTACTTATTACTTAATTAATTCAATGTTCAAACTGATGACTACCCGCTTTCAAACAATAATAAATATTTTGTTCAAAACGTTCACGCACATTCCGAAGAATTTCCGAAGTAATTCGACGTCACTCGTCACAATTCTTTGACGCAAATCTTCCAACGACGATGATTGTGTTTTATAGATTTTACTTTTCAGATGTCGCCACAAAAAGGAATCGAGGGGCTGTAAATCTGGCGATCGTGAAGGCCATTCAATGCTGCCTCTTCTTTCAATCCGATGCCGTGAAAAACGTTGGTCTAAATACTGACGAACAATCGCCGCATAATGTAGAGTAACACCGTGCTGTTGAAAATAGAAATGATTTTCGTCATACTGCGAATTATTTTCAAATATATCAGTCAAGGCCCATTCAATAGCGTCTTCCAGTAATTGCAAATATATTTTGCCTGGTAGAAAAAAAGGACCCACTAGCCGGTCCCCGCAAATGGCAGCCCATACATTTAATTTCTACGGTTGCTGTGTATGCACCTCGTGAAAAACTCTTGGGTTTGAATCGGACCAATAGTGGCAATTGTGGCGATTTACCGTCGCGTGCAAGAAAAAACTAGATACCAGGTACTAAATTTATACCGTTGGCGTACCTAACTCGAATGAATGACATTTTTACCGTTCGTGATTTTTTACAAATAAGTTTTACATTTAAAATCTAATTTCTCAATAAGTAATGGGCAGAGTTTTAAAATTTAAAGACTATTGTATAAAGAACTGTCAGAGCTTTTAAAAGACATCTTATTTGACCCTCAATGTCATTTAAAAATTTTGGGGTAATTCTTACCCTCGCTTGGGGTTGAAAGTAGTGGAGTCAAAAATACCGGAAAAGAGTGGCCCTCTTTAATCAAAAATCGACCGGTCTAAGCGTTTTTCTAAAATATTAACGAGGTTCCTGCAAATGGCTCTGTTTCGTTCTCGGTTTTAGTTTTATCGTTGCAAGTATTTGATTAAAAAAAGTGGAGAAAAGGCCAATTTCAAAATAAGTAAGTTTGATATTATCAAAGAATTAAATCAATCAACCTATTTAAAAATAATCATCCGTGATCTTAAAACATCATAAATAAGTTTGATTTAGGGCCGGAAAGTGCAATAAAATATTTTTTAAATTATCACTAACATATTAGGACATTCAGACGGATGAAGGCAATAAAATGTAACAGGTTGACACATTGAAATAACAGGTCCTATTCATTACTTAAGAACCTTGACCTAATTGGGTAAAAAGGGTTTTTTAAGATACAACAAAATCCCTTTTGAATAATCACCAAAACTTTTACAACAAGGGGAGATAAAAGTCATAAAGTTGCTGCAATATTTAAGTTTTTGTGTAAAAATTAAGCCATTTACAGAGGAAATGAAATATTTGATTGATTAACCAACCTGTTATCCAAATTAATCTATCAAAACCTCACCTGTTCTCACTGTTTATTCTTTATAATATATCTTCCATATTGTAAATTTAAATAAATATGCTGGATAAATATTTAATTGACTTAAAATACTATAAAAAACATTTTATTTAGATATTACATGTAGGTACATGTGTTGAATTAGCTAAATTTGTTTTACACAATAACTGTTTAGAGTTAAACAATTATTGAAACATAAAACTAAACGAAAAGGTAAAAATAAAAAAAATTAAATGAATAGGTTTTTGCTCAAAATTTTCGACGATCAAAAGGATCGAAACAAAAATTAAAAAATAGGTAAGTCAGACATTGTATTAGATATCTTTGTAAAAAAAAAAAAAAATTATTGTTTTTAAATTTAAAAATGTTTACAGACATTTGATTCAATCTGTGCATTTTATCAATTACATTTTTTTAAATTCTCCAATGGTAAACCAGTTCATAATAAATATAAATGCTTTCATTGGTACCAGCGGGTACTTTATTTTAATTTAAATAACTCTGGAACTAAAACCTAATCCATAGCTTAACCGTTTCAATTTCTAAAAGCTTCTCACAATTTTGTTTCAAAGATTAATTTAAGTATACAAAGCTTGAAGCATTGATGTTATTTTTGAAAAACTCTAGAAAATTAAACTTCAAAATCATCGAATGATTCCAATATAAGGTGCTAAAAAATATTGGTATTGTCGCCAATGTCATATCTTCATCCGACTGTGACATAGACTATAGCCAAATTTGCCGAAAACCAAGAACAAAGACTTGACAATAAATCTTAAAGCAGGAAATTGGATTGCACATTGGAAGATTTTGAAAAATATTTCCCTAGCATCCATGTCTTAGTCAACAAATATTATGCCGGTTAGGAACGACTTGCAGTTTAAAGTGGTCATAAACAACCACCAAGTTTGCACAGAGAACGGACCTTAACTAGGAAGCGATGCTGTAGTGTGGTACACTGATGGATCCAAGATGGATGAAAGGGTTGGAGTGGGCGTTACAGTGCCGAATTTGAGGCTCTCAAAACCCCTTGGTAACACCACAACCATCTTTCGAGGAGAATTACATGTCATTGAGTGCCCATGAGTGCATCGAAAAGGACACTTGAGGGGCAAAAATCTTTTTTTTATCAGATAGCCGAGCAGCACTAAAAGCTCTAAAGTCAAAAACTTGTGAGTCTAAGCTGACTTGGAACTGTAAACAATCCCTGAGACAACTGGCAGCAAACATTGGGGTTTGCTCAGTAAAAATTTTTCGTAACGCTATCCGTAGGTATTTAAGATAAAGGGCGTTGAAGAAAAAAAATGAAACATATTTATTACGATTTTGCCGAAACTACTGAAAACATTGTAATGAAATTTTATACGAATATGTTTAAGAAGCCGATACATCCCATAAATTTGTTGTTATATCTGGCTCTTATAGAAGGCGGTTCGTACCAAGTAGTATTGAGCATAACTTTTTTAAGGTTAAATTTATTAATCAAAATTCCAAGTGAACTTAAACATCATTCAATTTTACACCAAAAAGGTACTCTTGGTATAACTTGATACTGTGTACCGTTTTCGAACTAATTTGATTTGAAAATTATGAAGTAATAACCAAATTGTTTTTCTTCGACGCCCTTTATCTTGAATACGGATGGCGTTACGAAAATTTTTTACTAAACAAACCCCAATCATTTTTCAGTTTTCTACCTATCCTAGAGACGGGGTCACCTTTTTTTAAAATACCCTGCATATTTAGTAGGTATGTCAGATACTGCATAAATTGTAATTATTGTGTCCATCTCTTAAATTATATTATTTGTTAGATAATTGTTTTAATAATTATATAGGTAGTGGTTTGTCGATATTCGTTACGTGCAGGATCTAGTAAAAATTAATAGACTTAATTACTACAAAATGTATAATAAAGTATTGCACGTTACGTACCGACTTGAATGAACGAACTGATTATACTTCTGTTCGCTTAAGTTATTAGAGATAAATTGTACAAAAGCAAGAAACTCTGATTGATTAACACTTTACAAAGGGAATGTCGTTAAAAAAGACAAGTACTTACTACCACGTACATGTGTTAAACGTCTTCTTACAATGAATAAGAATCCAAACAGCTACTTCCCGCAACTTTTCGGTGTTTTTAAATTATTTTTGAAAAATATTTACGTTTGCTTGTGTATATCCATTTGTTTTAAACAACACAAGCGTTTGGCATCATCGGTGTTCATATGGGGTACTGCGTTAAAATTTAACGAACCAAAGACAAATGTTTGTTTTGTCGCAGCAGAGTGGTAACCAATTCGGTTTTAATCGGCACTCGACATCCGCTTCGTTGGGATTAAAGTGGGCTCCTTTGACGGGTCTCTTTCTTTAATAAATCGTCTCTGAAACATTTCATGTCAATGCTGAGCTTGAACAGTATTTTTTTCCGTCAAATAACAGTAATTAGATAGATAGACAGGATATCCAGTTAATAAAGAATCTGTATTAGTGACAAAGAGCAAGTGCAAGAGTAGGTAATATAACAACAGACGATATTGCAATACAAAAAGGAGTAGGACAGGGATGTATACTTTCTCCACTGCTTTTTAACCTCTATTCCGACCGAATATTTAAAAAAGCTCTTGAAGAACTGGGACACTGTGGAATTAAAATTAATGGCTTACCCCTAACAACAATTAGATATGCTGATGACACGATAATACTATCAGACACAATAGAAAATCTGTAAACATTGCTAGACAGAATTAACACAGTTGGAAAAAGATACGGCTTGAATATCAACGCTAATAAAACAAAATTTATGGTAGTGAGTCGTACGGTACAGAATAACGTCAATCTAAACCACGATGGTACCCCATTAGAACGTGTCACAAAGTTTAAATATCTCGAAAGCATCATAACGGAAATATCGACAACTCCAAATAATAATGAAGGGGAAAATAGAGGGACGCCGTGGACCTGAAAGAAGGCAACAGTCATGGTTGAAGAACATTCGTGAATGGACAAATATACGTTCAGTAGGAGAACTCAAACACCTAGCAGAAGATCGAAATGCTCTAGCCAGAGTGATAGTCAACGTTCGGGAGACCGGATAGGGCACATGAAAGAAGAAGAACAGTAATTATGTAATTAACACACGCAACATTTTAATTTCTTCCAACGTTTTGAAAATGACAATTGTGGCATCATTAAAACCACTGTAGCTCAACAACTAATATCAGGAATTTTGACATGCATCTTTGGGTTATCATTAACTTAAATTTGTAAACATTTTTTTATTACAGACGCCAGTTAGTCTCCACAGAATAAGTAGGTGTAGTTAAATTCGATTACCTCTAGGTAAAAAAATAATAATCGACAGCAATTAATAATCAATTATGGCTTCTAATCATTGTTTGAATGCGCGATCGCATTTAAAAAAATTCACATAGCTAAACGTTGTTTATAATGTCTATCGTTGGTCCGTTGCGTTGTTTGTAGAGATATCACAAATATCTTTATGGACATTTTTTAATTGTATTGCTGATGATATCATCACATTACGAGCCTATCAGTGAATTAAAAATGTAATTGATTGTCACGTCGACAAAATTTATTAAACGCTTTATTAGTTGAAAACAATTCAAGTACCTATCTATACAGGGTGATTCATTAAGAATGTCCAATCCTT